>JAUZSU010177887.1:0-24498 GCA_034780255.1 Parotocinclus maculicauda | reverse complement strand
TCTCTAAGCTCCGCCCTTATACCCCCTTTTGGTTATTTCTCATTATTTCCCCATTCTTATTATACGTCGTGGGGTACGGATTCCATCCGTATCCTCTTTGAAGTGAACCTCAGTTTAATTTTCTTCCCATCACTTAATCTAGCGAGCTCTTGTTCTTGTTTTTTTCTTCCTATAATTGACGTCTTGTTGCATTTTGTTCAAAAGCAGCACAGTGGCACAGTTAGTTAGTGAATATGGTGCACAACTTCACCAATACCAGGTGAGATCCTGACCTTAGACTCCACCTGTGTGAATTTTGCATGCCTTCTCACTTCCTCCTACATTCCACGCACATGCTTTAGGTTTACTGAGTATTTTAAATTTTCCCAGTGTGAGTGTGTAAAAGACTATCGTTATAACTCTACAACTGTTACATACAGCTATGTGATATTACATAAAGCAATTGCCAGGCACACCAAGTCCAGGCTAGCCTTGATTATTTTGTGTGCTATTCACCTGCATGTATCACTGCATAGAATCACCAGGTAGGATATAAATAGGGGTGTGGTACTATTTAAGGTATACGGTATTAGTTGTACCCTGCATGTGTTTGTGAGGCTGCATTAGCTTCTCTCTGTGTGTTTGAGGGTGTGAATCATTATTGTGTCATTGTGTTAATAGACATACCTGTGCTGCCATCTGCTTGCATATTTTTTATTTTTTTTCTGGCTGCAGCCTTGTGTGTGACACAAACAAACTATTTTCATTCAATTTTTCCCTTTGCATTGGAATTATTACCACTCATGGCTCATTACATAGATCTGGCAGTATTAGTTTGTGGGATTAACTTTGGGGGTAAATTTAAATACGGAACTACTGTATTTATTACGTTACATATTTGCAAGGATAAAAGGTGTATGTTACGGTTCAAACTGTTTAAAATAGATTTGTTATGGCATAATTTTAAGCTAAGTTTTTCTACATGGAATATGGGTGTGCTAAAATCTCTTATATAAGAGGGTACTGTCACTGCTTGCCTTTTGTCATGTCAAAGCATGATTATCTGTCCCCACTCGAACACAACGAGAGGTTTGGTGGTTTGGTTTACATTTAATTAGTACAGCAATGGTGCACTTAGTGTGGCCTTTTGGATTTGTTTTGGCTTCACTGACTCACCCTCTCATACATCTTACAATTAATTGATTGATTATGCAACGATTACTCATACTCAATGTATAAGACGATTTTTGTACGGAGGCAGTTGACTTGACAATTAAGTTCTTGTTTTATGCTCAGGCATGGTTAGAGATAACTTGCATACAGGGCTCAAGCTCACCTCTTTAATCTTGCCTGAGCATGGTTCAGCGTTGTGCACCTGGCCATGTTAAGCAGCGATCACCCTAGTCGAATGAACTGTACTTTGGTATGGATATGTCACCAATATATGCAAGTACATATCACATAATAATGTTACAATGGAGCTTTCACATGAAGTTCATTTCTTTCAAAAAAGCACTATGAAACGAGTAACAAGTACGAACACAGACCTGAACTGATACTAAACCATTTTAATAGTAAGAAAGTCTCTTCTCGCTTACCGGTAAGCAAACTGCTTTAAGAGGTCGCCCTATTGAATTCTATTATTTCATATCCATTGACTACAGATCTTGGCACAGTTTGCAATGACAGGAACTCTTTGACCTATTTATTGATTTATTTTGTTTACAACTTATGAAAGGCAACTATATGAACAACCAAAGAAAAACTTAATTTCAAAGACAAATCTGTTTCCTGAGCCTTTTCTCTTGCATTTATTTGAAAGCTAACAAGAAAAAGTCAAGCAGCTTGTCATGCTTTGGTGCAATCTGTTTTTGCGCTGTTTGTTCATTAAGATTTGAAGCGGCAGATTGTGTTTATGGATGTCATGGGGACGAGGTTAACTTGATTTTAATAGCTTGGGGGATTTGAGGAGGAATCAAATGTGCTTTGTCCCGGAGCTCATGGCAGTGAAGGTTACACAGCTTAAGCAGTACAAGAACCAACACCTTACTATTTTTTTAAATCTTTTATATTCCTATGCGAGAACTGAAACGTTTTACCCTATTATTCACTCTAAAATAACAGCATGACATCACATTCCCACCAATACTATCACTGTAAAATTGAAAATAGATACAAAATCACTGGGCTAGGATTTATGACAGTGCAGAAGCCCATACAGCAATTAGGTGCACGTGTCACATTGTACAGTGAAACACCACAATGCCTCTGGTGCATTATTATGTCGTAATTCTCCACCACCTACCTAGTCCTAACCATTAACTAATTGGCTCAGGGCCAATCAAGCACTTTATAGTTCAAATATCAAAGCCAGTGAATGTTCATTAGAGAGGAAAGGGGAAACATAGACTGCTGTTTCTTAGCCCTGCTGTAGTAAATGTACCTTTATTACACCAGGTTATATCAAGTGCACTTTAGAGGGCATTTCCTCTCTAATTCTTATTCTCTTACATCGTGCTCAGCAGTAATTCAACCCTCTCCTCTCAGCTTTATTCCGATCTCCCCAAGTCCACTTTTAATGCAGCATGATGAGTTTGCTTTACAGTAGTAAATTGACTACAGTATTCTTCTTGCCTGGATGAAGCTGCCCCTTCTAAACAAATAAATGCTGAACTTGCCTTTAGATTTATGATAAAGCACCAGGTTTATATGGGATTAAATCTTGAAGATAAAAGTTTGTGCAATAGTTTTGTAAATCAAATTTACATAAGCTAAACATGTTTGAATAAACTACAAATTACATTATACATTGCAGGAAATAGAAAATGTGTAACTGGTTTCATAATGTGGTGTGTTCATTTGTTCTCTGCTCTGTATATTCTCATATGATATGTAAACCACTGATGGAGGCTGTTCTTGTAAGACAAATCTGCAGAGGAAGAGTACAGTGATTTTAATACCTAGGGGGCAAGGGTGCAATACCAAGCCAAATGCCTATGATATCTAATTTCTCATATGGTACTGCATTAACAACAATCATGCAACAATTGCTGAAAAGAGATTACTTGCAAAACAATGCAAAGTGACACTCACAAATGGCGAGCAAAGCTTTACTGTGCATTTTCCTGAAGCAGTGTTGACTTATCTGGCATCTGATATGGACCATCTGACAAGTCCAAAAATCAGGGTCTGTCAGGGTTGTGTCAGTGTCATTGGTGCCATTGCATTTCTCAACAAGACAATGCAAAACCACATGCTGCATACATTATTATTACTACAACATAATTATTCAGTTAACATCTAGGCCACCCATGAAGGATGGGTCCCTTTTTGAGTCCTCCCAAGGTTTCTTCTTTCTACATTCAGGAAGTTTTTCCTTTTCACTGTTGCCCTAGATTTGCTCAATTTGGGATCAGCCTTTTAAGATAATATAAGATTGTAAAGCTGCTTTGATACAATGCACCATTGTAAAAATACATTTTTATTTTGTATTTTTGAATTACAAAACATGGGTGAGGAAGAGGAGAGTGCTACTGACTCCTGCCTGCAGTCCTGACCTTTTCCCAACAGAGTCCATCCCCAATAGAGTCTGTCCCCAATGTATGGAGAATTTTGAAATGAAAAATGTGCCAACAACAACCCCGTACTGTATATGCCAGAAAAATTGGACAAAATAACACCATGAAGTTATTATCATTATTTGAATTAGCATTTTTCATACTGTCCAAGCTTTTTCAGATTTTGGGTTGTGTATTCTAAACATGCATCAACTATGTGTTTAAATTCTAGTCACAAGGTACAATTTGCCCAAATTATGCTGCTGCTTATAGCACTGTACAAATTAGGCAGTTTATGATCAGGAAGTGCTTTACTGAACTAAAAAAAGCCTGAAGTCTTGCAGGTGAGGATGACAATAATGATTTCACAGGCTGCCAGCATTGGCATGGTGATAAATGAGGAAGGCAGTTCCAGGGTTGGGGGCTACATTGGTGGCTAGAAAAGCTGAATACATCAGTAGAATGTGAATGCGTTTCCAGTGTTGCTCAAAACTTAAAGCACCCAAGAAGCTATAGGAGATGCCTCTAGCATCCTGTATCTTCATTTTATGCACAAGGAGCCATGCATACACAAACAAGCATCCATATGGGGAGAGAGAGGGGCAGACAGGGAAGGAAGAGAGAAAGAACCTGAGGCCCTTTTCTGTCAGAGAATGAAAAATGGAATTTCACATGAGATAATTATGACATGCAGTCATGTGTGAGTCTATCAAAATAACCCTGGTGCATTCATCACTGGTTAGACCACAATCATTTTTCGGTGCCAAATCTGCAGCAGTTGCATGTCTATGAAATAAGCTCACTGTCTATACTGTATCCTCTAGCCTCAGGCAGACAATGGATGGATGAGAGTTGAGCGAGGCGAAGCTCCCATTGCTCCCCACAACAGTAACCTGACAAATGTTATGTGACTCCATTTATGAATGACAGGCCTGCTTCCATGACAGCTTGTGTGGAAAATGGTTCTGGCTCCTTCATAGATGTAATCGAGTGTCTATAGCTGATGTTTGTTTGTTTGATTTTTTATGTAATTAAAACACTGCACAAATTACTTGAAACCAACAGCATAAGTTGTATGTGGAGCTGAGTAGCTTAAGTGCAGGTGGCCATCCTGTGGGTAAATTAAAAAGTATAACTGAGTAGCTGATCAAAGGTCAACAAAAACCTAGGCAAATAGTTGAAGTAAAGATCTACAGCAAAAAAGTGTGAAGATTGCTTGTGTGAAGGAAACAAATGCCATACAGTGAACATGGAAATTCCACTCTAAAATAATATGAACATTTTTTATAAATAAAAGTATAAAGGGAATGGCATAGAGTAAAAAAAACATAATTAATTGATTGCATGGGGCGTTAGGGGGCATGGCATGCTCCCCACAGCATTCCTTCTACTTCCCACTCCAACTCCCAGTACTGATCCTGTTTAAACCATAAAATTCCAAAAGAATCTTTATCTCCAGTCATACTGTTACTACTTTGACCTTTTGTCTTGTACATGGCTGCCAATTGACACTAAAATAAACACTGTGGACACTTACAGCTCAAATAATGAAAAATGCTGATTGTCTTGTAACAAGAGTTCATTTGGGTAAAGTAGAATACGATACAGTACATACTACAGAAAGCACCCATTATTACACTAATAATGGATGAGTTATTATTGTGCTGGCTGATCTACTCTGCTGGCTGAATAAATGTTTGTATTACTAAAGTTTGCATCAACCATGACTTTATAACCTTTGACTTGACATAAAATATTACTCCAGGAATAATGTATTAACAATCAACTATCTACACAGACACATTGTGCCTTAAGTAACCCAACACAAGTCAGCAGTGAAGTTCATGTCTTCTAATGCCATCTCATCTACGCTGCATCCCTAATTGCACAGCATTTTTTAATTTTTGAAAACGTACAATAATTATACAAAATGCAGTAATGTTTATGTATGGCCCTCTTTGGGGGAAAGCTTTAATACTTAAGAGGATTGTATAATGGACCAGATACTTTGATTTGGCTTAAGGCAAAAATGCACCAATAGACAGTTAACTAAACAACACTGATGTTCAGTCAGATGAAACAGAGACTAAGCAAGTAAATATGAACCAGTTTATATACATTCATTGAAAAAAAAAAAACCAACATCTCATGAAGGAATCGATGGCATCGAATTAAAGTTTATATGTATAAATATAATGATGACATATGCAAGTGATTACAACATTAGAGAAAATATGTTTGTTGTAGAAAACTGTAAAATGGAAAGGAGGCTCTAGTGATCCTGTTAGGCCACCTCTAACCTCGATACATGATGAAATACGGTTGGGCATTGTTTTTTTTATGTGGTATAATGTTACACATTTGCCCACAGAAATTGCAGCTGGGCCAATAGATCCTCATTCATCACACCAGTAGTTTTTTGCATCATGTTACTCCACAGCAAATGTAGGATTGAAGCACACAATTGAAGGCAGGAGGCCTCTATACTCGAAACCAATGGTCATTGAACCCCAAGCAGAATTTAGCAGGCATTGCATTACTTACACAGGTGCCACCAAGTATAAGCGTAACAAAATGGTACAAAATAAAACATTCAGTTCTATAGCTTCTATTCCTCGCATTATTTGTGTTATTAAGGTAATAGTGAAGCATAACTACAAACATAATGTATTTATTTGTTTGCCATGATCACATTCCAACATGATTATATAGTAAAGTATCAGGGGGTTGGTATAATACTGTGATTCAATTTTTACCTGACCTATGGTGTTAATGCACATATGTTTCATTGAATGTAAGATATGTTTATTTTATTTCAACTGTCAGTAAGAAAATGCACATACACACATCACCCAACCTTATGCTCAATAACAAAAAACAACATCCTCTTATCCTCCCATAAAGTCACATCCTCACAAAGTAAGCAATGTCAGCTCTTCCTACGGTTGTGGGGACATTCCAATGTCCGTATTACTGTAGCGTATTAATGATACATCTAATGAACTTGGCCAAATGAAATATGAAGTATTGCATGCCCATACACCTGCAGTGAAGTGAACACAGTAAATGTACAAAAAACTGTTTTAATATGCAGTTTTCAGACTTTCCACAATTCTTTTTATCTTGAGTTGTGTATATACACTATATTGCCAAAAATATTTGCTCCCTATATATGCAAATATTTGCATATATATATATATATATATATGCATGCTATGGTACTCAAATTAAAGGTTAACTGCCTAAGAGAAATATAACTCTAAAAACAAAAAGTAAAAATGGCACCTCATTAAAAATCTATTAAAATCATATAAAACCATAATGGAAATTGATGTTCTAATGAAAGGTGCATGACAGTACTGAGATGGCCCGCTCTAACCTTGACCCTTTGTGGCTTACTATCCTCCCTATCTCTCTTCATCACGCCCCACATGTCTGACCTTCCTTTCCAGATAAAACTGTCAGACTGATAAAAGGAAAACAGAGACGGATATGAGGCGAGATCGTGTGCTTCGACTATTTAAATACATTTCCCAAAATGTATGCATTAAAAAAGGGTTACATTACAGGAGTATGGGAATCCTTAGGGAAAGCAGAAATGGTTGTTTGATGGATGAATATAAGTATCCTAAGAAGAGGGGAGAGAGGGGAGAAAGCCCTGGATGACCCGATTTGGCAAATTTTGCTTAAGGGAATAGTGATGGAAGATGAAAGAGTAAAGAGAGTTGAAGGAGAAGGAGTGAGGTTTCAGGAATGTCTTTGTATTCAAAAGGTTATATGCCAATATATGCAGCAAATATTTAAAAACACAAGTCAGCATATAAATAATTACACAAATATATAAATGAATACAGTTGTATTTCTAGTTATGTTTTTGTTAAATAACAAGGGCTTGGATCAGTCAGTTCACAGTGGATAGAACTTAACCAGCTTAGCTTTGTATGGGATAATTAGACGCTAAATTCTCTTTTGACGAATACATAAAGGCGTAGTGTGCATAAAGGGGTTCTGTGAATAAACAGAAAGGGTTTATCACTTTAGATATTTTGCATATCCTTTAAATATTCATCTAAAGATTTCAGAATATCTGTATTTTATTAATTTTGAATTTATTTGAATAACTGTGACTGGAAAAAGTTAGGTAGAGATACAGATTTTGACTTACCACTCTATCTTCCTGTTAATTAAAAACCTAAATGTCCATTTGAATATATTGATTACAAGGTAATTGTTGTTTAATTTCATTTTACATGAACATTTACAGCATTTAGCATATACTTTCATGTTTATGAATAAATGTGAAAAGTAGGAGCATGTTCAGTGGAAATAATAGAACAGACCCTATTAAATATCGTACATTTGTGAGATTGGAGCTCTGAAAACTCAGAGCACTGAGCCTTTTGGATATATTTTATAATGAACAGGTGGTAATGCTAATTGCTTATCCTCTGTGTTTTTATTATTATTTTTTGCAATCTAAGAAACTAAGTGGCACTGGCAGATTATGGCACTAATATCACCTCCAACAATTGGAGTGTTAGATTAATCGCATTGAAATATTTTACAAATAAAAAATTAATAAAATTGTGCTTTTAGACAAAGCTGAACAGTCAAAGAGCAGGAGCTATATCCATATGCCTATATACAATAAAATGTCTGGTATTAAGCACCTGTTGCTTTAAATGATAATGAGCCCCCCCATGCTGTTCATTAATAACTACATTTTCTCTTTTCTCTCCAAGCTTCAGATACACACCAGAAGGCAGTCACTTTAACTTTGTATCGCTGAGACAATGCTCTATTGTAAAACGGATAAATAAATAAATAAAATATAAACTAATCTGACTTGACTTTTACATATGTTAACAGACACAGACATACCACCACCTTACAGTAGTGAATAAAAAATACAGACATGATTATGTGCAAAAAGGAATGAACATATAAATTCAAAAATTAAAAAAAAGAAATTCTACTTACAGCACATAGCATTCTATTTAATAATTCCGTATTAAAATATTAAAAAAAAATGCAAATCATACGTTATTTGTTAACACATTATGCTTTCACATTTTTTGGTATTGTATTTGATGAATGTACTTCTTTTAAAAATATTTTCAATTTGTTTTTCTTCTATATCTAGCACTGAAGCAGACTCATGTTGTGCCTTTTTCTCCATGTTGACTGACATCTTTCTTATCAGTTTTGACACCTGTCATGGTAGAGCTGAGCTAGGTAAATCAACTGACAGTGCTATTGTGCAAACACTAATAGCAGAGTGGTCGACAGGGCCATTAGTGTAAGAAAAGACCCAGTCAAAAGTGTGATGACACCTGAACTAAACAGAACTGGGCTGTAATGCATCTGTCACAAATCAGTCCCAGTGAGGGTAACCATTTCACATTAAAAGGTTGCCCACAATGTAATTGATACATTCGCACAGGAACTGTTCCTTTATAATCTCTAGTCCTTTATATTACCTCTTGGCCCATGTTAATTACCCTTTCCAGCTTCCAAAAATCTCACTGAATTGTCCATTTCACGCTGTTAAATGTTGTTAATATCCTCAAAATTAGTTAATAATTAACACCAAGGAAAGAACAGATAATCACCAGTGACAAGGTTTAAGGATGTGATTCGATATCTCTTTCTCTTAGACTTTTATATTCATTAACACCACATACCCAAACTCTGGGCTTATGCAATTCTTTAATCACCAGTTCTTATTCCCTAGTAATATACAATGCCATAATAGCCGCTAGCCAAAGAAATGCAAGGCTTCCTTCTGTCAATAGCTCCCTAGTATTGACATAACCTCCCCAGTTTACTGCATTGCAAATGGCATGCTCGAATTAAATATTAATTTTAACTGCGAGTTAAACAATAAATAAATATATATATTGTCCGATAGCTGAATTTACAGGTCAACAAAAAGAACATAGTGGTATTATCAAGAGTGATTAGCATTAGCAGATATTTGAGTTTGCTTTCCGTAAATAGGGATCCAAGTGTCCATATTCATGGAGCTTTTACTTTCCTGGAACCCGATTTTACCCAGTGGTTTGCAAATGTCTTGTAAGACAAATGCTAGAAACTGCACAGGTATGCACCACTTAACATCAGAATTACGTTCTTTGAAAAATTACAAATATGTGCGTTGACCAGACATCACCACAGTCAGATAGCCTTTCAGACTTACTTACTTAATCCTCTTAGTCGCAAACCTCTTTGTAGGCTACTATAATGTAATGTAAAGAGATTTTTCACAAGAAAACTGCATGCAAATTATACGTAAAAATGTTAAACTCTAAATCAATCCTATGCTCATGAATGTCAGTATCGATGTCTTCTCTGTCTCAGTGTATGGAGTACTTTATTTCCTATATATATATATCTATATATATAGATATAGATATAGATATTATAATATATATATATATACATATATATATATATATATATAATCTATAATAGTCTATAATGTGTAGTCTATATAGACTGTCTATATGTTCAGTCTATAATGTGATTTGATTTTATATGAAATTGATGACGCATGTATTTGCCCCCTTATGAAATACATTATGCACATTTTTGTGAGCAGTGTATTTATTCCAAGATTGTAGCCAAGCGGTGCCACGTTACCCTCTTACCCACGTCTCCTCCTACTTTAAAAAAAAAGTTTCCCACCCTTTTAGGCAACCCTGCTATTCTAATTCAGCAATGCAGTTCTGACAGTCTTTACATGTAAGCTCACATACAATACTGTGCAAAAATCCTAGGCCACCAATACAAATAACATTGTTTTAGCAATAGTACATAATTATATCTCAAATGGAAAATAAAGGGAATTTGTATGCAGTATAAAAAAATAAGTACAGGAATAAAGATTAAAAAACAGAAACAGGAAAACAAGCTCATGTAGGGTAGTATTTAGTGTAACCTCTCATTACACTTGAACAACAGTAGCATCTGGCAGCTTCTTCAAGATACCAAGCTGATCTTTCTACAGGCCAAATAAGCTTGATAAGGAATGATTTTGTTGGAAGGGTAGCAGCCAAGAAACCACTTTTTCAGAAAGAAAACAGGATGAAAATACTGGATTGAAGCTCAGTCCAATAGCCAACAATAGGTTACTTATGTTTAGTATACTCTTGCTAAAAGACTTTTGCACAGTACTGTATATATGTGATTGATAACAGAAATTCCATTCATTTTCAAAAAGCAAAGCCAGTTGTACTCTCGTGAAGTCCTGGGCATTGATTATTATGGTATCACCAATCACAATTTCCTGATGATGGGATAAACTACAGTATTTACTTGCACTACACAAGAGCACATCATTAACAAGCTGTTGATAAAAAGATAATGTTCTGAAGGGCTTTTATTAAGTCAAAGCAAAATGTTACAAAATGAATGCTTATTATTAATCCTTGCACATCAATAATCCACCAGTTTGCTTTAACATGAGGCAGACAGTGTATTTACCATGAATATGTAGCATGCAGTCAGAGAACATTGAGTACTTAACTTAAACGTACATTTCGCTTACATTTCAGTAATGCAAACGATGGAAGAAAACCTAAATATTTTTCCCTCTTGGACTTGGCTGCTTTTTTAATAATGTGAAAAGGTGAAGGGAGAAAGTAAAGATGGGTGAAATGAAGTGGCTGGAGAAGGAAGGTGCAGGATATGTGAAGTTTTATTAGGCCAGTGTGCAGTGGCATGGTGCTGGCTCAGGGAAACCAGTGCCTAAGGCCATATCATCACACTTACAGCTGCCAACATGGTGTGTGTATGTGTGTGCCCATGTTTCTATCTCTCTGTGGGTACCAAATGTCCTCAGGATGAATCCAGAAATTTCTATATTTGCAGAGATTTGGCTGGTTCCAATGAGAATGTGTGTATGAGAATGTGTGTGTGTATATGTGTGTGTGTGTGTGTGTGTGTGTACAAATTTAGCTAATATTGCTGATATGGTTATATAATTAAACTTTCACAGAACCCAAGGACACGTCACAATAGTACAACATAAATTAAATTAAATACAATCCACACTCAACATAAGAGGGATGTAATTCAATACTATCAAACACATCATGAAGTAATAGAGGAGGAAAATAAAAATGTCTTAGGAGTGTTATAAATTCTGACAGATCAGAAGCAGACCAAACGGACTAAGGAAGAGAGTTCCAGAGGGTAGGAGCAGCCACAGCAAAGGATCTTCTACCCATGGAGGAAAGCCTGAACCTAGGAAGAGAGAATGTAAGAATCAGAGGAGTGCAGCAACATGGTAGAAGTGTAGTGATATACTAAATTGCAGATATAGAGTGAAGCAAGACCATGGAGGGATTTAAATGTCAACATTAGAATTTTGTACTGGATGTGTTTGTGTACCAGGAGAAAGTGCAGCTGAGTTAAAACAGGAGTGATGTGATCAAATGTTTTGATTCGAGTAAGAATCCTAGCAGCAGAGTTCTGGATGTACTGTAAATTTGTGAATAGAATTAGAGGGAAGCCCACAAAGAAGATAATTGCAATAATTAAGACAAGAAGATGCACAACAATATCTGCTGCAGTGAGAAAGAGGAAAGGGTGCACCCAAGTAATGTTGTGAAAGCAGACTTAGAAATACACCTAATGTGAGGAAGAAAAGACAGAAATGGGTCCGTCTGAGAGTCTGAAATTCAGAGAATCTGAGTCTAAGATAAGTGAACAAACATACCTGCAGAAGATAAGAAGGAGGTAGAGATAGAGAAGAGCGCAGATTTGGTACCAAAAAAACAAAAACTCAACTAAACTGAGAACTAAACTTAAGAAAGCTGGCCCAAAGCCAAGAATTCAGGTGAGAAATATCTGAGAGTGGCAAAATTAAATTAATAAGACAGTTAAAAGATAAGATAGAGTTGAGTGTCGTCAGCATAGCAGTGAATGCAGTTTTTATGTATGCATGTATGCGTATCCATAGGAAACATGTAAAGTGTAAATAAAAGATGACCAAGAAGGGAGCTCTGTCGAGCAAAATCTGTGCTCTTTCCTATCTCTACCTTCTTCTTATCTTCTGCAGGTATGTTTGTACACTTATCTTAGTCTCAGATTCTCAGAATTTCAGACTCTCAGACAGACCCATTTCTGTCTTTTCTTCCTCACATTAGGTCTATTTCTAAGTCTGCTTTCACAACATTGCTTGGGTACACCACGTTCAGCAGTAACAGTTTTAGACACAACATTCCCAAGGAAAATAAAAAAATACCAAAAAGTTAGTTAGTAATACATGCTAATACATACATACAGACTAATAAATAAGGGAAACTTCCTAATACAGCAGACATCCTGTGGTACGTATTTGCTTTGTTATTATATTGTCATCTCAGTTGGAAACTTTGAGTGAGGAATGCTGTTAAGTCTACCAAAAGCTATTATATTTAGAAAGGTGATAATAGAATGGCATTATACATACCTGTAGCATGTACTGTTTAACGTCCACCCAGTCCATTTGCTTTAATTGCTAAGGTCTTCAAAATTATAAAGGATTTACAAAATTGTAAAACTATAATGGAAATCTAAATTTTGTAACACAGAAATTTTAACACTTTTAATTATGGGCATAGCAAGCATAAGCTTGGTCGATATATGCTGTTAGAGTATACAGAATCGTACTGAACTCTGATTACTGTATTTCACTAAATATTTATAACAGATTCTATATTAATTGCTTATTTATGTACTGGCAGCATATTATTATTGTTTCTTCTGCCCAGCTGGTCATACAAGCCAGTTGACACTGTTCTAACGCAGTTTGTGTTTATAGGCTTTTTTGTATTTTTATCAAGCTGTAAGTGACATTGGAAAGTGAGTGTGCCTGTCCTACTGTAAGTAGTACTCATTTGTTTGCCCCCACTACTTATATATTCTGTCACCTATAACTATTTTAACTGATTCATAGCCTTAGTTGCATGGTGCATATTTCTGCATGGTTGCAAAAGCCAACACATTAGCAACAGATAAACGATGTATTGTACAGTTCTTACAGCTGTTAAAGCCTTAAAAGGCTTGGTTACAACACACACAGAGAATTGTACATGTTAAAAGTATATTGACACAGGGTAAACCTTTCAAGGAATATAGATCTCAGTGATATACCTTCCATTATAACCTATGCTCTTAATTATTTATAACTACTAATGTTTGCAAATTTTGTTTCATTCACAATCAAAGAGAAAATCAATAGCTGCTTTTAAATGGAACAGTCCATTTTCCAGCTAAGTACAGGATTGCCTTGCCATTTACACATACAGACATTACCAGGTAATTGATCTTTTCAAAGAATGCTGCATTCATTCACATATTGGCCATGAGAGACACATTACACACAATATGCTTTATAATAAATATTACATACTACAGCATTGGAATGATGTTGTATAAGTGGCTGCTTGTTAATCACTCAAATAATTCTGCCCTACAGGATGTCACAAATGGCAGACAGCACCTTCAATTCGGAATTACTGCAGTTTGGGGAGCAATTGTTAATCTTCTTAGTTTATTCCCCTTGTGCTGTTGATGTTTTTTTTTGTTATTAATTACAAAAGGTGTCAGCTCATTCTTCCCTGTGATATATCGCTTCTATTCACACATGAGGTGTCTCATTAATTACCAGTGAGTTGCATTACATGCACAAGAAAGAACAATCTTGATTTTTTTTAAGCCATCAGCCACATTTTTTCTGAAGGATGTATCAAAACAAGCATTGTATATATTTCAAAGTAAAGTAATGTGTCATGCGTGTTTTTATTTTGCATACGTTTGAGAGTATTTTAATTGCTGTATTGTTGAGAATTATGTCGGCATCTCGCTCAAAAGAAGTTAAATGAAAGCATGGATAGAAGTCAAACTAAAGACTAAGCTACAGGGCTAAGACTAATATATAATCTAAAAATGAGAGTAGTAAGTGGCTTAAGCTGATGCGCAAGGGCTAGAGGCTAAGTTTAATGAACATTAAATGAGCTAACGCAGAGATTAACAGCACTGATAATAAACATCGATGTGGCTAGGCTAAGGTAACATGGAGCTAATTCTAAGGCTAACAAATGCACACACAGGAGAACCAGAAGACCAAGGAGAGCATAAGGAGTGACAGAACAAAGCTATAAACCAAATAAGTCTAACATAGATTATTGAAATAAAAATATACATTTTAGTTTAAACAAAACAAAAATGATGTCAGCATAATTCTGGGCTGATTGGCTTACATACCTACAGAAACTAGAATATTAGAATATAGGTTTAGGATATAAAAAAAAAAAAATAGAAAAATTACTTAGAAAAATTGTTTATTAATAAAATATACAAAAAAACTCTGCAAACAAATACAATCGGTGACTATACTACATTACATTGATATACCAAGATACCAAGGAGCACAAGATGTGCGGCCACTGAACTAATAATAAAAATGCCTTATTAATGCTAATAATGAAAAATGCTTTAATTTTTCAGTTTTCCTAAATGTATTGCAATGCTTTACATTATACATATATCACAGTAGCATAACAATTAGATATCATAAAAGCATAACAATTACAGTGAAAACGACATTTAAGTTTTTTTGGGTTTTTTTTCGTTTTTTCGTCTTTTGTTGTGATGATGATGTGCACTCGAGCTGGCATACACTTCTTATACACTGGCATACACTTCTGGCATACATAATCTTATGATCAAATTTTTGATGATTAAGCCTTAATTTTTATTAATGACAAATTAGTTACGAACAAAGAATGTCTTAGTTTGCCAATCACACGCATGTGGAACGATCTACATTATCTACAGTACTAGACTGTATGATGGTTTTCATACCCATCAAGCAGGAACTTAACTTGATTTCATGTTTAATCAATTAATCCAAGACTTTAAACGACTGATGTATCAGGTATGTTCCTACTTTGCTCAAGTAAAAACTTCTTACAGCATTCCACACAGCTGCATACAATGGCATAGATTATAGGAAACACATAATTAATGTTACTGTTTCCTAAGCACTAATCACATTTTAAGAAGCATATTTAGGAGCAAATGTCAAACCATAATTACGTCTAGTATTGCTTAATCCAAAAAGTGTTTTACACTTCAGCCACTCAGGGACCATAATTTGAATGCTTTTGTACTATATGTGGCTCATTGGCATTGTACAGAATAAGTGAACTGAAAAGAAGCTGCAGCACCCACACTAATCATACACAGTTCTTACCACATTGTAACATTTTAGCTCTTACTACTGTATAAAATCTTTAGAAAAGAAAGACTCTTCATTTGTTTTTCCAATAATAATTTGTTTTTTGTAAAATATTTATTCTTCCACATAAAATATACTGCTCACAAAAAGTAGGGGATATTTTAAGATGAAATATCCCATAATGAAATATCCCGTAACCTTTTGTAAGCAGTGTATATCAGCGGCCCAGTAACGAAAAATTATTCTCTCTCCCTCTTTTTTACACAACAAGGTTTATTTCTGCAAACAGCTCTAGCTAACTACCATATGTCAGAGATCTGGACGACAGGGACCGGATCCAGCATTCATGAATAACTCATAGCACCATTTCGGCCTCTAGTTGACTTATTTATTTATCGCTGTTAGTACAGCGGCTTAATGTGGTACATCAATCACCGTGTAAAGCTGGGCAAAACAAATCTGCCTCCCAAATGTGCACTAGTCCCAAGACTTGGCAACAGAAATGCAGCCTTAACACATTAAACTAACTGAAAGACCATCTAGAAGCTGCTGAGCAAATTCTACCTTCTGGGTATACTAGATGTTTTGAGGTAACCTGCGGGTGTACATGTGTTTAAGTGAAGAAAGTTATACTGGTTCTACATGATCTATAAACTATCAAGTCATTAAGAATGTTGGTTACTTGTATTAAAGTTAATATGACTTAAGAGCAGGTGCTAATTTGATGCACATTTGGCACCATGGTTCCTTTGCTAGTGTGTTCTTAAAACTACAACAGAAAATAATGCTGCTAGTTTGGCGACTTATTCAGTGTTTTTTTTTATTATGTTTTTATTTAAGATGAACATTAATGTCTGTTCACTAAAGTAAAAAGACTAGACCAATACTAGTCAGTCATATTCATAGTGGACCAATTAAGAGTGACAAGGCATGCTCAAGAAAGTAACTTAATATCTCTGAACAGTTTGTGATAGTCATTCTGTACTCCTTCCTTACTGGTCAGTGGACGCTGCCTATAGAATGATATTGGCGAGTATTTTGGCTGGTGGACAATTCTCAGGCGAGCACTGGCATGGAGGTGTTTAAAACTTCAACAGTTCTGCAGGGACTTGTGAGTGTAGCTCATAAAATGGACAATGAGTGTAGAAGGAAGTGTAATTATGTGGCTGTGATATATAATAAGACTTCACAGCAACCTTGGCCAGTTGCCCAGTACCTGTTAAGGAAAAATGTCCCTACCTATAAATCTGACACCACCATGCTTCACTGTGGAGAACGTCTTCTCAGGGCGATGAGTAGTGTTTGGGTTGTGTCAATGTAGCATTTGTAGCATGTAGCATTTTGCAACAAGGCCAATGACTTGGTCTCAGCTTCTTCAGAGTGATCTCTGGCCGCTCGATTGCATTTCTGATATGTGCCACCACCCATCTGTCTGGCTTTTTGTCATTACCTGTACAAAGCCAATTTTGTACACTTACATTTAAGGAAAAAAAATGTCTGTTTTCTGACAATAAACACCTTTACATTATTCCCAACACTTGTTAATTTATCTGCTCATCCAAGAGCTATAACTAATGTAATCAAGACCTCTGAAGCTAAGACCAAGACCAGAACACATCGAGTCAGGAACAAGACTTGTACTAGTCAAATCTGAGTCGATATCAAGACCGAGATCAG
The DNA here is from genome assembly GCA_034780255.1 of Parotocinclus maculicauda. NCBI lineage: Eukaryota > Metazoa > Chordata > Actinopteri > Siluriformes > Loricariidae > Parotocinclus > Parotocinclus maculicauda. Next base: position 7,056 of record JAUZSU010177887.1, on the reverse strand, counting down.
ATTAAGATTATTTTCATCACACAAGGATAAGGAGACAATGGAAAAAAGTATTTATTTTAAATTCACTACAGTCATTATACATTATGTAATATAATAACGAACTATTAGTATTATAATAGTACATTTCATCATAGATTTTGCAAAATATAAAAATATAAAATATTATTACTTGTTGTTAAGTTATAGTCTTTTGGAACTGTTAGAAGCAAATTATGGTGATGATACTGTTTCCTTCAGTCAAATTGAATCAGCAATTGCAACATAAAATCAGTCAACACCGATGTCCAATCTATCCATTTTTATTATTAAATGTGAGACGATTTACCTTGTGATTGAGAGGAGAAAGAGTCCAAATAAGTTAGAGACAGAGGCAGGATAAAGTTAGTCTCCATCAACCAGCCAGGACAGATCACTAATCAGATGCAGAGTGTGTTTTTTCCCCAAGATATACTGTTTTCTGAACCACTATTATATAAATCCAGTCATACATTACTATAATATATTAATTAATCTGTTTAACCATACTTTGTGTGGTTCCAATGTAAATGCATTAAATTTTTAAAATGTAATTTAGTTAGCAATAAATGTTTGCAAAAAAATCAAAAATAAATCTAAAAAAGTAATACTATGTGACTGATTACTTTTATACAGGCACTTCTTAAACTCCATAAATCTCTTTAAGCCAAAGATCTACTTTTCTCCAAGACAATACAATAGGTTCAGAGGGGTTAAATATTTATGGAAGGTCTGTACATGCAGTATGATCATCCACATGGGACACCTATAGCAACATAAAGACATAACAACTCTTTCCACATACACATTGTTCACACAGGAAAACTGTTTTTGCTGACACGGAAAAAGTTGAGCCGATTTCTGCCAAAGTAGCGAAGTTACAAAGGGAACGTGACAAGTTTCTCCATCAAGTCATGCAGCAGTTTCCACTGTCACCCGACACTGTCCATTTGAGCGAGGCAGGGTGTGAAATGCGCATCACTCACCTCAGACACTGCTAGCCAAAAAGACTGACCAGCATCAGCACTTCTGCAGTATAGTGCTACCTCACATCACAACATTTACACAAGAACGTCATATTGTTTTTCATTTCATCACCTCCCCCTCAAATCCCTCAGAGGAAAATAAAAAGATGGAGGAAAAGTGAGATTGATATTGTTTTTGTTACATATGGCTGGAGATGTTTTACTTGCTGACTTGGTAGTCCGTCACATAAAAGAATGATTAATGCTTGCAGCTCCTGAGATTATTGATCTACATGAAGACGTAGTTAGTAAGTGCATGAATTCTCTGTCAACACCATCTGTACTTAAGACAAAAAAATAGGAACCTTAAAAGTAACTTTATTAAATATTTATGAAATATTCAATTTGAACCAACTAACCAGTGTGTGCAGTGTAATGCCGTTCATATTATCCACCACTAAGGTGTGTTTAGTTGTAAAATGGATACGAGAGAGACTTGATGCAATGTTGATTGGACCCAGAGTGCACCGAACAATAATGTAAATGGAGGAATGTGTGGAAAAAAAAGAAGTGAGCGAAAAACCAACACTGACAAAGACAGAACCCAAAACAAGGAAATGAGGCAGACGGCTTGCCAGGTTTTATAACTAGGCCAGGATGAAACATCGGCTTGCTCATAAGATGATTATGTTGTTAAATAAGACACTGCAGCCCTCTTGTGAGCACGTAATCCAAGCATCTTGTGCTGTCAGGAAAATGTAGTAAAATATCACTGTAGTTGAGAAAAAGCCTGGGGTATGGACAAGAGTTGGAATATCCCTCCTGCTGGCTAGTACTTGTTAAACACATTCATCACATATGAAAAATGTAATATCTGAGAGAAAAAAGTAAAATATGCATGTGCAATTTTCTGTATTCTAGTTTTAATACCCCGATCTTTGAATTAATGACAATAACATGTATTAAGGCTGAGGTACAGCCTATGTTCGTTGTGATAAAATATACTGACCAGTTATGACCTCTATGCTTTTGTTTGATAATGTTTTGAAAATTATTGTTCTATCTATATCTTTGTCTTTATTTTGCTAAATATTGTGTACCAGTTTCTGCTGTTGAGAAAGGCATTTCAAATAAAATGTATTTTTATAGCTTAAAGGACCCATGTTAGAACTGATATTGCCAATTTTGGATTATGACAATTGCATTATCTTACAACAAAACAAACAAACAGCAACAGGTCAATCCAATCAATCAAAGGTCAACAGTCAACTGCAACAGCACTTTTTTACCCTTAAACTAGATGCAATGTAATATAGCCAGTCCAGCTGTTCACACTTTTGGCAAGTGCTTGATTTAGGCAGTATGTCTGATGCATCGGTAACTATTTTTGTCCAGTGTTTATCAATGATAATAAACAATAAAAAAAGTAGTAATAATAATAATAATATTTATAGTAATAATAATAATTATTATTATTATAGGGCCTTCTCACCAAGCTGCTTGCCTATTGTCCTGTAGTCCATCCCAGCCTTGTGCAGGTATACAATTTTGTCCCTGGTGTCCTTAGACAGGTCTTTGATTTTGGGCATGGTAGAGAAGTTGGAGTGTGATCGATTGTGTGTATACAGGTAACAATTTCAAACATGTGCAATTAATACATTAAGTGCAAAATAGAAGGGTTTCTTAAAGAAAAACAGATATGTGAGAGCCAGAATTCTTGCTGTTTAGTAGGTGATCAAATAGTTACTTCATGCAATAAAAATGCAAATAATGTATTTTTTTATCATACAATGTGATTTGTTTTAGATTGTGTCTCTCACAGTTAAAGTGTACCTTACCTTTACAATATGCATATTAATTCATTTTGGTTCATTATTTTATTTTCAGCTTCCTTTTGATAATTTATTTTCTTATATACAATTGTATTTTTAGCTATAGAAAAGAAAAGCCCAGTATTGAAGGCAGGGAGCACAGTAGCTTTAGTTGTCATTATCAGTAAATGTTTTATAAAAGTATTTAATTTAGGATTTTATAAAAAAAAATACAAAGATATTGACTACTGTATTGCAATATGTTTTCATATTGAGTTATGATTAATATTATTGTTTAAAACAATTTAAAACACTATGTTTAAAGTATATAAATTACTATAAGCCCAGAATGTCGACTCAAAATGCACTCACGCAGATTAACACAGAAATACCCGAGCACACACAAACGCTGTCTCCAGAGCACTAAAAGTAGATCAAGTTCAACTGCATCTGGCCTAGGTGCCCCGTCTCCAATTGAAAAGCAATTTCCCGATTTCGTAGTGAGCCATACTGAGCATTATTCGTTGGACATACTGGTTACCAACTGCATAGTTTGTTTACATGAACTATGACTCCATGACTATGAACCCTGCCTGTTTCCTATTTATGTATTTGCCTGCTGATTTTGCTTTGTTTGACTGTTTTAATAAAAACCTGCTATTGCTTACACACATAACAGTCCATTTTGGTTAACATTCTATGAAACGGTTTAATGGCACATACATATTTGAACATGCTGCTATCGTTTGCATGGTTAAATCAAGTAGTAACCCTGCAACTATAATAATACCAATTTAATAATAACTATAATAGCTATTTTACCAATATAGGTATTTATACAGTTTAAAAAAACAACATTATATAACTGATCTTATACTATTCCTATTAAATTCTTTATTTTCTCTTCTATTTTTGTGGATTTGTCCTATAATTTTTTTTTCACTGTTCACTCTGCTTGAATGAGGAGGAAGCTAAGCGCTACATACCAAAGAATGAAGACTTACCTTGTCAGCCTTATAGGAGACACTGTGTTAGCGATGGTTTTGCCTCAGGAGACAACCTGTTGATGTTTTTTGCAACAGTAGAGCACAAACTCTGGGACACAATTTTCAGTCTGATAATGTGATAGGGCTGCCTTATCAGTCCGTGTTGTTGAAGCCGACTGTCTTTATGGAGAGTACTGTGATCTTTTTTTAAATACCTTTAAGTGTGTTTGATGAGGTGTACTTAAACTCATTAACAGAGGCCTGATATGTCATTTGTTACCTAGTGTTTTTACTGTTGCATTCATCTGTAAATAACAAAGCATTTTAAAGGAGTAGCACTGATTCAGAAATGCCTTGTCACAGAGTGGTTAGTCACCAGTTACTGGTGTCCAAGTCATGTAGATAATATACAATACAACATTACAAACTCCCTTTTCTACATCATTAAAGATTATTTTCTCCTATCCCCACACACTGTCTCTATATCCTCTTTCGAAGAGATGAAATATTCTCTTGGCTCCTCAACTGAGCTTTAGACTTGTTAGATGACAAGCTGTCACTAATAATAAATGCTAATTCCCTGAATGGGACCACACCTCAGATTGCCCATAATTCCCTTTATAATTGGCAGTCTGATATTGAGCACTTCTTTAGGAACTCAGCCTCCTTTCTGTTCTGCTTTCTCTTTTTTAAGTTACATAGCAATGAACACATTATGCAATAAAATGTAGAACATGTAGGAAATTCTAAATTCAATTGTAGTCTAAAATAAGTAATAACAATTTAGACTAAATGACTAATAACTAAAATACTCATTGACAAAAATATTACAGCCCAGATAAAGATATTAGATTGCAAAATGCATGCAGTTCTGTCTCAAGCAGATATGCAAATGATTACAGGTGTAGTCTGATTACACATTATCTTGCCATAACATTTGGGTTGTTTACTGGCTTAGTTGTAGGTGTAGGAAGCAGTGGTTCATCAAGGGCACACACACATAGTGAACAGGCTGACAGCAGTAAAAGTAATTTTATCCGCCGACAAAGACGAGTAGCTCCCAGTCTTGTTGTCCACCATCTAGACTCAGATGGCACCTTTAGTACACACCCCTGTCTCTGCATGATCCATTTCACAATGCAGAGTACAAATAAATTAATTGTTATGGTGCACAATACTTGTCCTGCTTATTGAAAGCCAGCCACTGCCTTCTTCATTTTGCAGTGGTGTCACACCATGACTGCTGGTACAAACCCAGTCTAATGTTCATGTTTATACATTATTATGAGGATACTGAACAACAATATCATGCATGGAAGATTTGCAAAGCATGTGACACAGGGACAACCTAAATGGCCTGAATGGAGGAGACCAATGCAGACCTTTTTGCTTTAAAGTAGAAGCATTCTGAACAGAGAAAGAAAACCAAGGTAAGATTTATATTCTAAATGTGCAATTTGCAATGGTGATGGTACTATTTTGTATTGCTGCATCTGGGCCAGGACAATGAATTCTGAATTATTTCAGCAAACTCTAAATGAAAATGTCAGGACATCATCTGTGAACTTAATAAACAAAAATCAACAACTCTGAAAACAGCCATACTTTCAAAATTCAACAATTCACAATACTGATTCATAGCTTTTCACGGGTGTGGTAGTGTGCTTCATGGTTCATTTCCAGTTGTTTTATTTAGAGAAAACTGCATGTGTGTATGCATAAAAGAGATCGACAAAAGTATTTTGTGTGTGTGTGTGTGTGTGTGTGTGTAAATGAGAAAGATTATATTAAGTATATTGGTATCAGTAGTGACATTATTATGGATGACTCAGTTAGGTGGGAATTCTCTGGCTTATCCGCAGTAAGCAGGCATGTTGTTTCTGCTCACAGGAGTTTGTGCCTGCAAGGCTGTGATGAGGCTACGCAGACCATTCCAAACTGCAACAGGCCAGCAGCTGGCCTGGAGAGAGTTCGCTGAAGTCCTTATTATACTGCAGAGCAGAGAAGTTCCACTGAGAGGGGTGGGGGTGGGGGTGTGTGTGTGTGTGTGTGTGTTGGGTTAAGCTGGAGCCTTGTGGAGATAGGCATTCACAAAACGGGCCAGTGAGCCTGTGGGTTTTCATTCCTCTTACACAGGAGCTACACCTGATACAATTAATCAGTGGTGAAGACTAGGCCAAATTGATTAAACAAGTGGAATCAGGTAGGTGGCACCGTCCCCATGCAAAAATGTTATCCAGCCATGATCTAATAGATAAGGTACTGATGATAAATGAACAAAATGCATGTTGATTGCATGTGAGCAGCTGTCCATGTGGAAACAAATATCCCTATAGTTATAGCTTAATCATTAAATCAGAATTTTGTGCAAGTCTTAAGCCACCATTAGATTAGATATACCATTGTTTTATCAGTGTTATGACCATATAAGCAATTATGTATTGGTCTTTTTATTAGAATGCAGCTAGAAAATACATGAAGTTTAATTAAAAAATAAAATAAAAACCTGCTTATATAAGCTAGTGTAAGTATGTTGTGTGATCTTTCCTCACACTTGAGCAATAGCAGCAACCAGTTGGTTGGTCTAAAGATTGGTCAGGAATGGTCTTTTTGGAAGGGTATCAGACAAAGCATGTTTTTTGGAATGTTAACAGTGTGGAAAGATTAAGAAATGTTAGAGCTAACCAAGATCAGAATAGAGGTCAGTGGCAAAAGTATTGTGAAGTGGCGAATCCAAGTTTTACATTTTTGAATCTAATTGTTGTCAAAAGGTTATATATGGTGACTATACCATTACTAATCTAATGGCAGCCTAAAGTCTTTTATACTACACCATAAAATGTATGTCCATGTGTTTAGGAAACATGTGGAGGAATATAAATAGGATAATTAGTATTTTTAGGACTTCATGAACTATGTAAAGATTGTTCATTATTGATGTGATTTTAATAATTTGCAGTAATTTGAGTAACAATCTTTTAATTTAATAAAGAGAAGTGTCAGGTCCATTAAAGCATCCCCTCAGTTGTTATGCTTTTCCCTACACAAGGATGGGCGAGAACATTTATGTATCTTCTATAGTTATTGTATGTGTATATGTGTGTGTGTGTGTGTGTGTGTGTGAGTGTGTGTGTGTGTGTGTGTGTGTGTATATATATACTTGGTCATGTATTTAATGAGGGAGGAAAATTATCCAGTGTTAAATATCTGCTGTTTGCAGTGGCAAATGTATTATGTAACATCAGCAATTTTAACCTATTTCTAGGTACAGATCAGCTT
>JAUZSU010177876.1:0-12731 GCA_034780255.1 Parotocinclus maculicauda | reverse complement strand
AACTGACTGCAGTCAGACATTAATTTCCTCCAGTAGGGGTCCCCCGTACATTCCTGCTCAGACACAGCACATGTATTTGTATACTTCTATTAATAGGTTATGCCATTAACACCATGCCATTAGAAACCAGAAACCACTGATTCTGAATTGGTAAATAATATTTAATTCTGAAAGGTCTGATGTCTTAGAGTTGTAAATGGAACTCATACAGGACTTTTAATACACCGAAAGAGAGCTAGAGAGCGAAAGAGAATGCAGCCTATAGGAATGCAGCCTATAGGAAGTGCTGTTGAAAGGCAGTGCTCATGCTTTAATACTTGAAAAAATAGTGAGTTTTATTTTAAAAAAAAACTTTCAAATTGATTAGAAAAAGCTTAAATTAAACACCTGTGAGAATGAATACTCAGTACAGTGCATTTTATAATAATAGTGGGTATCATACTCATACTGGATCAGTTATGTATTGTAATACTGGATATGTTTTGTTTAAATGCTAATATATGATTTTACATGTATGCAGTTCAATTAGATGCATCTGTAATTTTCAAGCAGCACTACAAATGTAATACATAAATTAATAAAATATGCTCCACAGTTGCCTTGATAAATTAATTCTATATAAACAATTTGTGGAGCTGTAATTCTTCAGTGTCTTATTTTATTTATACATATACAGTACAATGATCTATATGCTGTCAAATAACTATGATTATAAACAAATTTGCCACACATGGATGTTAATGTGGCTCATTCCTTGGCTAATTTCGTAGGTTTACTTTTAGGAATGAATCATCTTAATCAAATTCATTCATCCTGACTCCATCAAGGTAAAACATTTATTTTGCAAAACAAATTGGCAAATAATGTGCATAATCAAGCAAATACAACAGAGAGAGGGCTAGAAAGAAAAAAGGCATGTGTCACTGTGCAGTGACTGTCAAGATCATTTAAAAACAAAATAGAAGGAAATGAGCACCTCCGTCAAACAGCCATGCCCATTTACATTATTGCATACAAGTCAATTTGTGAACACTCCATACCATAAATCAATGACAGTTGTGTTGTTACCTGCACAGTACAGCAAGGCTACTTTAGAAAACAGACTGTCATTTGTAAAATGTAAGTTATTAATTACTTAACATTAATAAATGATCATGTCTGCAATTCTAAACTGTTTACATTACATACTATTCAGAAATATTAAAAGATTGATTGCTTGCTTGACAATATGTATTTTTCCACAGGAGGAAAAAAAACATTCTGAGGTCTTTCTGGGCCAGTGTTTGATCTGTGACACGCATATCTGATTGTTCAAAAATGTAGGAATGGGAGTTTGGAGACAAGCATCCCTTTAATGTGAGAGCACCCCAAACAGAACAGGTGCAACATGAACTGAAAAGTAGCACCACCAGGTCTGTGTAAAGTCATTCTCAGTCTTAGTCATCATGAAGTAAATGCTGCAGGCTTCTTCTGTCAATTCCCACTCCTTTGGGTCAAACAAACGGCTCTCCCAGAGCCAGCTCAAAGGCTAGTGTCAAAGCAGCCAAGCTGAAAATGTCTCTTGTCCTCTGCTACTACGTAACATTTCATCTAGCAGCTGCTTGGACTTTGTCAGTGACAAAGAGCTGTAGTATGAGGAAGCATCATATTTATTGAGCAGATAACCCCCATGTTCTCACAAGCCTTTCATCTTACCGCAACAGAGTGGCTTTGTTACTTTTTTAACAATCCACATTCACAAGCTGCACAGTGGCAATGGTCCAATAGAGAGGAGAGGCAGATTGGGAAAAGGAGGGCTTTCTGTGCAGTGCAAAAAATTTCTTTTTAAGACACTTGATTGACCTTAATGCTAATCTATATTTTTTCCCCTATTTGGAAACTACTTGATAACTTAAGTTACACACTCAGATAGGAATACTGTGCACCAGGCCACTGCGTGTGATGCTAAAACTGAGTAGTAGTTGTAGTAACAACAATGTTAAACATTTTAGGAACAAAACTGTAAAAATATGTTTTTAGTCAGTATCTATGTTTCTTGTAACAGTACCACTTATAACAGAATAATTTACATAAAGTTCATAAGAAACTTCTCCATGAATAGTTATCAATAATATATTTTTACTGAGTAGTTCAGTTCTAAATGACAAATGACAAGTATATTTAATTACATCTGCATAAGTAAAAGTAGGTCTTGCCATTTAATTCATATGATCAAACTGTCTCCTACATTTGAGCTGACAGCTTTAATGTTGTTTACAATAAATTCAGTAAGACTGAACTATGTGACCGCTATGGAAACAGATCATAAGAGGGGCAGTGCAGGACACCTTTAACAAAAAGACAAGGTAAAGGCCATGATAGATCAATGATACATTATACATCATATGCTCCCTGATGAAGGTCAGTGACAGTAAGTAACAGCAGCCACAATGATTGCATGCATATTTGCATATGCAACACATTTCTTTTGATTATACATGCACATAATGTAATGCAGTTATTTAATGTTTTGTCTAAAAGTCTCCTATTTTAAAGATGGGCCTTAAGATTTACAGTCAGATTCCCCAAGAAATGTGTTTCTTCTTGATTACTATTTTGTATAAAATATAATCAAGTAGTTTAATTTACATTTTTTATTATAACGCACAGGCATTAACAAATCAAGTGAAGCAAGCTTATATAATGGCAATATATTACATTTACTAATTTGTTTTTTAATTATTTATTTCCTATTTTCTGTTTAAATTAAACCTTTTTGTAAATACATGAATGGTGATTATGATGATCAGAATGCAGTATTATTGTGGACCCTCATTCAGTCACACATTATATTGACTCTGGACTCTGTACTGAAATAGAGTGCCTTTACCATTCTCTTTCCTTTGAGGGCATCGCACTAATTCTTTGCATCTTTTCTTTTTCCTGTTGACTATATGCCCTTTGTGACAGTGGCTGTAATTTATTTTTCTTTGTGGGGTGGGGTGGGGGTTGTTGGCGATCCGGCCGCCACGCGCTGGGAGCTCTAAGCTCGGGATGCAGCATGTTCCCCAAGCTGTAGGCCTGCCTCCAGGGGCTCCCACAGAAAAAAGTGAAACCAATAGTTTATCCTCTAGCAGCAGGGTCTGTGGCACGCTCTGAGGGGGGGCATTGTAGCACATTACCAAGACAATGCTGCCATATGGGGAACAGAAGGAACTCCAACTTGCAGCCCACCAAAAGCAAGGCAAACAAGCCAGACTCATATGCAGAGCATTGGTCACTTAGGGTTAGCAGTTTTTAGCATAACAACAGAATAGAAAAAAGGAGTCATTTTGTTTCTATTAAGTCTTTTTATTCCTTGGAGTCACAAATTCATAGGACTCCACCATATGAGTGAGGATAAAGTTAGGGGCCCAGGCTGCGTAAATGACAATAGCGCTTTGGTTACTTGGGCCTTAAATCCTATCTTAAATCCTATCTGACGAAGACACTTTTCTCCTTTTATCCTCTGTGAAAATAAGCTTAAAGGTACAAAGAGAAGGAAATGAATATATAAGATGATGTCTGATTCATTCAAGAAGACACTGTTTATTTTGCCTGATCTTAGTCAGTGAAATAGAAGATGCACAATATTTTAAAATAGAAATACATGCCAGTTGCAGCTTGAAGTGACTTACTGTCTACTGTACAATCTTCTTAATATTTTATCATTTGGGGTTTGATTTGTAGAATTTAATTGCTGTGAAAAATCAAAAATAATATTGTGTATATTTTATTGTCTATTTATTTATTCATTATAATTTAGTTTAATTTTTGGTGTTTTAAATTTGAGTACAGATTAGTCTTCATATATGGTATTTGAGGTGCATACAGGGGTAAAACCTCAGCTACCCTCATTAAGAACTTATTTTTAACTATTGAGAATATTATTTTGAATTAATATATTTATTATATAATATTTACTTCAAACTTAATTTAATACTTTCTATTAACTGAGAATGGAGCAAATTATTCATAATAATTTATTTTATTGACAGGTGATAGCCATACAACTATTTTCCATTTTTACTGAAGAAATGGTATTAATGTTAGTGTTTGTGTCTAAAATGCAAAGTATATTTGTACCTGTGAGCTACAGCACAAAAAGTTTAATAAATACACTTATTTGCATTGTTCGTGCAATGCAATCGTTTGTGCAATGCAATCGGTCCAAATTATTTCTGCTGCATCTACAGTAAGGTGACATTCAAATGCTAAAATACTCTTTTACATGCCTAATCAAAATGTTATAATAGTATTTCCCAATATTTGTTAAGTCACATGTCAGCATTCTCACAGCATTGGCAGAAGGATCACACCATATGCCTTTTTTCCATTCCTATGGTTGGAGAGAACCCAAAGATCACACTTGGATTGCTACTTCTGCCTGACACATATAAATGGTATAACATCCAAATCCAATCATAATGTTAAATATCCTAATTCCCCATCTGCTGAGTCCAGTACCTCCCAGTCAGAAATTACCTGTGCCAGAGCCTTCAAAAAAGCATGGCATTGAGTGATGAAGAGTCTAGTTATAGATGTTAGACCAAGTAGATGAGAATATCGATGTTGTTTTACATTTATAAGTTACTTACTACATATTTTAAGTCTGATAACAGCCTTATTTATGAATACATAATAAACATGTATTGAAAAAAGTTAATTGTTTTGTCACTTGATTATAAACATTATAAACCATCACAATTCAGTGTAGAATTCTAATAAAGTCTAATTATTTTATTTTGCAGAAGAGATCTATCTATCTATCTATCTATCTATCTATCTATCTATCTATCTATCTATCTATCCATCCATCCATCCATCCATCCATCCATCCATCCACCCATCCAGCCACCCATCCATTTGCCCATCCATCCATCCAACCATCCATCCATCCATCCACTCATTCATCTATCTATTACCTATAGTCACTCACTGCACTCTATTAGACACATCTCCCTAGCTTCATCTTGTAGATGTAAAATCAGGGACAGTAGCGCATCTGATGTTGTGTTGTTTATCCTCTAATCCAGATCATTTCTAACAAGATGCTGCCTACAGGATGCTGGTGGCTTGAAAATTTTGTTTGGATTTTCTGATACCACATCAGTGTCATTGCAGTGTTGTGAAATATCCACCACTCAAATAGCACCTGCTCTGTGATGGTCCTGTATAGATATAGACCATTAAAGGGGTAAAGGGGACGAACAAAGTATAGATGTATAGGAATGTAATAAATAAGTAAATAAATAAATACATAAGTAGATAATAATAATAATAATAATAATAATAATAATAATAATAATAATAATAACCATGATCATCAGCATCATGCTAATGACTGCCTGGCAAGTTTAGCATTTCTTCCTGTCTTCATCAGTATTCATGCCATCAACATACTCAGAGCTACAGATAACAAACAGCTGCCCATCGACATAAGTCTTTGTGCTCTTTACTGCCATTTCTTTCTTTTTTCATTGAACGCAATGAGCCAGTCTACAATTTACGCCAGCCAGAGAGCTATGAGTGTATTCAGAACCTGGCCATACAGCCAATCTCCTACTAAGGAGCAGTGATAATGTAATAATGCCTCTGAAATGTGCAACCAGTAATGGAGCTGAACACCCCACATTCATCTAACACTACCTGATCATTACTTGAACAAAATAATATATTACTAGAGCTAAAGAGTCTGCATCTTAGTCTCCTAACTCTACATTATTTTAACTTAAGTTAAGATCTGTTTGTGCACACGTGTGTTCATTATGTTTTGAACAGACAGAGATAATATATTGATTAATTTAGCACAAATTATTTTCACTATTCCATTGTTCTTATTTTTGTTTTAAAATGAGACAAAAGCTGTAAAATGCTATATTTAGTATAAGCATGTCTTTTGCCTGTCATTAGGCAGAATCAAACTAATAACAGTAATGAATATGGTGATAATTACAAATGTAATGTTTTTATTATGGTCATTTGTAAATTGTATTTTCCCTTCTGGTTGAAGTGTGTAATTAAGCATAATAATGTATTAATTGTTCCATTTAACACCCACTTAAGTGAAAATTAAACGACATTTGGCAAATGGAACTGTGTACTGTATGTGTTAAAAAAGTACAAATAACAAATAAGCATGATATTATATAAATATATAATGTCAGCAATATAAAAACATTAACACAAGTTATCATGCTCAGTTTATTTTTAAAGGTTTTTGAAGACAGGCAAGCTAAGTATAATCTCCTGAGACTGTAGACAGACGTAAGGGTGGATTTAATCTCCCTATTGCTCTGCATTTAACCCAGATAATGCAGTACCACAAATAGTAAGTAGTTTTCAATAACCGGGGGTGTCGGGCTACATTGTGGGCCAGGCAGCTGCAGCAGCATAACTAAATACCAAAGAAAACAGCATGTCACAGAGACATTTGACATGGTGAAATGAGATTAGATGGAATTCATTTCTAAGTGGAGAAAATTACAGGCATACTCCTACTCCCTACAGCCTGACCCAGCAACATAACCAGTCAGGCATGACCGTTGAAATGCTCATAGAATGACCTGACCACTTCTGCCACAAGAATGGGTGCAATAGCAAACAGCATAGTTTCAACATGATTTAGAGGTTAGACAGTTGCTATACGGATCCGTAATTACTAGTCCCATTGGTAAAAAAAGATGACAAAATCATTCATGAAATAGGCAGTTATGTCTAACCCAGTTTGTCTTTAATTATTTGTATATTGTGTAAATGTATAACTTCCTTAATACATTTCTAAGAATATGAAGACTGTAACACCGAAAAAAAACCCATAAATCTCACTCATGTCTAATTGTGACAAGTGCAGGTTAACTTAAATTATTAGCAATTTAAGATAATGAGAAGCTGTTAATCCTTAAAATTCAAAGACATTTTTTTTTTTTAATTAGGATATATGTGTATACATAATACTAATTTACTAAAGGGTGGCACAGTGGTGAAGTATTTCTTTACAGATCCAGATACCTGTGGCTGATTTTTGTCCCAGACTCTGGTTGAAAGAAATTTGTATATTCTCCTCATGTATAGGCTTATTCCATACATTAAGTTAGTTAACATCTATAAAGTGGCCTAGTCATTGTGTATGCTCACTCCTGCACATGCCCTGAATTGGATAAAGCAAATCTGAGAATAAATACATTAATGTATTACAAATAAAAATAATGCTTTTCTTATTTTATATTTTAAATTATATATTATGATCTGTTATTTTCACTAGCATTAATGAATGATAATAATTACATAGCCACCTGAAAGATGTAGTATGTAGTATGAGCAGTGGAAACTTTAATTGCGGAGACCTTAATATTTGTATGACAGAAGAATGTCAAGGGTTATGGTCAAGATCACAAATGTTCTGACAAAATCTGCATATATATGTTAATCTGTATTGTTCCATGTCATAATGCTAGTAGCCATTCAAACAATTTATCATCATTTGCAAATACCTTAAAAATGTATTCCAGATAAAATTTTATCTGAAATACATTTATAACTGCTGAGGCCCGTTGGAGTTACAACATTAGATGGAAGAGTTGAAGAGAAAGCCAATAAAATCCTCATGGATGTTTGCGCACCGAGACTGCAGCCTGTCAGTTGACTGCCCCTAAGAGGTGATCTGCCATTACTGAGCCATAGGAAACAAATGAGGCCATTTCCTCTGCCAGTTTCCCATCTGAACTGTCAATACAAGCTCACGCAGGGCAAGCTGCTGTGGATTTTCCATTTTAGTCTCAAAGGGATCTTCTAATCTTTTAAATCTATTAAAACTGCTCAGTTATATTACATTCTGCAAACATATGAGCAAATATGCAAATATCTATAAACCACGATCATCCATAGCTACTTGACAGTATGTCACTTAGATCACACTTCAATGGTAAAATAAAAGAGCACGCTCAACTGCTCAACTTAAATGTATTCAGTAAAAGCAATATCTTAACATTTAACCAAATATATGTATAATTTGCTAAATATATTAGTAATTAGCCATAAATATGTTTGTTTGTTTTTTAGGGTGAATTTTTTGTTTGATGAAAATCATACAGCAATCATAATCAACACATAAATTAAAAAGGCCACTATTGGAAATCCATTCACACTCCAAAAACTCAAACTGGGTCTCACTGAGAACAACCTTAACTGTAGCATATATTCAGATAGATTTGTCAGTCTTGTTGCCTCTTTTTGAGATGAAAGAGACTAGGGATGACTAAATATCACATAATTCAAAATGTTGGCTTATGACTGCACTGCATTTAAATTGCCTCAGCATGCAAAAATGCTAAAGAAGCCCAATTACGGCACTGATTTATTGATTTTTGTGGAATGAATTGAGGTTAACTTGATGGCAGCCCTCTCTGACATACATCACTGTGTCAAATTAAGTACAGAAAACCTGCTTTTCACACAAATAACAAGCAGTGATTTGCCAGTTTGTGCACAAACCTTTAAGATAAGCATTGAAAGAAGTAGATGCCGTAATGGCAACCTGAAATAATGTATATATAGATAGATAGATAGATATATAAACACCTTAAATTCTGGCATGTGTTGAGGTGAATTGAGTCCTCAGGCTCCAATCTGCCTTTCCAGATCTCAAAGACTAATTGAGGGGGCAAGCACTCTAATCAAAAACAGTCTAAATAACCACCATATGCATAGCTTTCATTAGGACAGTAGCAGCAGACATTCCATTTTCAACGTTAAATTGCCAAGTATAAAACTAATTGTTTAGATATGATGTTTAGTGGATAGTATCAACAAGATCCATGAAAGATAACTCAACATATGGCTTAGTCTTATGCCTGTTAATAACACCTTGAGGTTTAATGAAGTGATAATTGTTTTTATAACATATATTTCAGCAGTAATGCAAACTGATTAGTGTACTGAAGACAGGTAAACACATGGGCCGTCAATGTCAATGTTAAGCAGCATGAAAAACAAAACATTGTGGAGGACAATAAGAGGTCACTTTTTAGCAGAAATATTAAGGAACAAAATATAAATTGCTTTACAGTCCAGCCTAAGATAAGGACATTAGGATAAAACATTTCAGGCATAAGTCATTTTAGCTTGGCAGACGTCCCTCATTCTGTTCAATCATACTTCACCAGTTCTTTCACTTTCTTATCCACTTAAACATGACAAGGGTTAGGAGTGCTTACATTCACACACACACACACACACACACACTAAGGGCACTTTAGAAATACTAAGGCAGGTGTCTAAAAATGTGGGAGGACATTGGAGGACCTTTAGTAAACAGACACAAGGAGGACATGCAAACTCAGAATTAAGAGTCAGAAGTAAGGATGAACCAGGGATGACAGAGTTGCGAACACAATAAACTCTTCACTCATACTTGCAAATCTAAAATGCTTTAATGGCTTGATTAATAATATTAGACATATATTGTACTTATAATCTAAGTCCACAGAAAATACTGTAGATAAAAAGACTTTAATGCCAGTAAAAATTGTAAGGTCATCATGTGAAAACAAACTAAATATAATCAAAATACAATCAGATCAACACACGGAGAAATATGTGCTCCTAGCTTTGTTAGCCTATTATATATATATATATATATATATATATATACATATACAAAAAGAACTGACAGTTAAATATCAATGCAATATAAAAATATGCACTTAAATGTAGACAGGAAGTGACAATTTTTTACTCTTATAATATTTGATTTGATAATCTTTCTATAATGATTTCCCCCACCTGTCTCACTCTCTTTCGCAAATACCACTTTATTAGATTAAGTGGTTTTAAGGTTAATATACTTTTATAATAGCTTCTCCCATTTTATCTTCATGTGTTTAGCTCTACCCTGATCCCCGCATTCTGTAATTAGGACTTGTGTTCAAGTATGTCACAGTCAATATGCTCACCCTGTAATGTTTTTCAAATTTCAGTGTAGCTTAAGCAAGTAATGCTTTTCATGCTTAAAATTCATTTTCATAAGTAAGTGCAATTTCCATACAGTTTGTTGCTGTTTAATGAAGTGAGGTCTTGTTTGTATTCCTTCCCATCCCATAAGAAAAGCCATTGGAGCATAAGTGTCAGAATTAAACCAAATTAAAATGAAACGCTCAGCTATCCTCAACTGAATGCAACTTTACCATTCAAATTAAACATTAAGCCTTTGAATTTAGCAAATACTTATTTATCATCCTTTGAGGCAGTTCTGTGCTTTTCTCATTATAACATTATCAGAATTATTTAAACAGCATTTAATGCATTTAATAGCAGCATATGCAAATGGTCTGAAGTGGAGAAAATGGCTAACATTTATTTATCCTGGCTGTTCTTATGTCTTGTTGGTGACATTAGAACAGCTCACTGCATCCCATTCGCTGCCATTATCTCAGCTATCAGCGGAGCCCAACAAGATTCCAGCAGGGCCATAAATACTTCCCTCAGACCACATACAGCTTCCACATCATCTCCCAGGCACAGCTTAATGACAAGGAAAAACACAATGGGTTTTCACTTTCACTTTACACCTCCTTCACCAGAATCTCCTACTGATGGCAAAAATATAGAGGAAAAAAGCTACATGTAGTTAAAAAGGTACATTAAACTGTCATTTTCAAAATCTCAGACATGATTGATGGACACAATCATAGTACCCTAATGCAACATCTATGCTTTTTTATCAGCACAACAGCATAAAATCTACAGAAAGTATAAACCCACACAGGAGTGGAAAGAGAGAAATTCTGGTATCAAAAGCACAGAAATAGGTCTTGATAGCATATTTTGCTGGCAATTGCAACCTCTTTGTATCAGTTTATGTGGTGCTCAATCATCATGGTTAATGGATCTGAGAAAATAATTTTGATGTGTTCATCAAAGAAGTCAATTAGGCATCCTTACAAATGAACAAACCTATTCTCTCTACACAACGCCATTGATGGGCTCATTAGACTACTGGGGAGTATATAGCAAATGCGCTTAGACTGCATGCCACTGGTGTAAGATGATGTTAAGTGGATGGTCAGTAACAGAACTTTGTTAAACACCCCAGTCTGCGTTGGTTTTAACAAAAAGCCAATGGATATTTAGTTTGTGCAAAAATGTGGAAGCTTTACTGAAAGATGACAAAATTTGTCATATTTAAGGTTTGGATTTCAGACTGTATAATGTGTCAGTAACAGCTGAGCTTTCAGACAGACAAAATGCTTGAATACCCTTTTTAAAGGAAATATTTGAACATATTAGACATGGGCTTTGACCTGATATGCATTATGTTTAGTCACTGAAGACTAATTACAGGTGAAAACTGAAATGTTTAATAAGAGCCCTGTTCATGTGCTCATGTCTGAGTAACTAAGTATGTGGCTCCATTTGAATTTGATCATCAAATCACAAATTTCATCAAACAACACCACCACAACAGTTTACATTTTTAAAATATAGAATGTAAACTTGGCTACTGAGTTTACATCCACAACAGTATAGCTAGCATATTGCTTCTGTATGTCTACAAACATGGTTAGCAGATTAACATTATATAGTTACTTAATGTATTTAATCCTTACAGTCCTAAATTTATTTTAATGAAGCAAAACATAACTATGGGCAATAATTCACTGGTGATGAACTCACAATTACAAGAAGGCAGGTTTTTGTGACAACAAATTTTGTAGGCTGACTCCACATCGCACTCAATTCAATTCAATTCAAATTTATTTATATAGCGCTTTTTACAATGGTGCATTGTCTAAAAGCAGCCTTAAAATCTTATATTATCTTGAAAGGCCAGTCCCAAATTGAGCAAGCCTAGGGCGAGAGTGGAAAGGAAAAACTCCCTGAAAGTAGTGGGAAAAACCCTTGGGAGGACCAAGACTCAACAGGGAACCCATCCTCCATGGGTGCATTGCATCAACAGAACTGAAGAGGTTAAAGTCTTTTTTGTGTTTATGGGTAAATATAGTTGCAATATTTGGCTTAATAAACACTATAAAATACATTTTTCTGTGTAGTATCATTCATACCTTGGGTAGAACTGAGATCATAGTTTTCATTACTGATATTTGACATTAGGTATATGTGCAAAAAAATATAATTTCAAAGACCAGAATCCCATTACATCACCCAACACCTATAACATTGTGCTGATGAACCGATGCTGTGCAGTATGCCAAAACATTGACCAATCTCAGATATTCCGATATGTTTCATTTACAGCATTTGAAGGTTAGCAGAACACTAGTATTGGACAAACAATCTACATTTGTTATGTTGTAGACACTGGTATACTGGTCAGCCACATTAACAGTAAGGCCATACAAGTTCACCAGATAAGCCAGCATCAGACAACACTCTAGGATAAACCAACCTGAACCAAGGTGGAACATAAATGAAATGTGACTGATGTTGACAACATACACAACATATCCTTTTTGTGCATTGCAGATATAGGCAGATATACAGGGGTTAGACAATAAAACTGAAACATCTGTCATTTTAGTGTGGGAGGTTTGTGATGTATCAAGAACCACGTTATCCAGGGTAATGTCAGCATACCACCAAGAACGACAAACCACATCCAACAAGGTTAACTGTGGACGCAAGAGGAAGCTGTCTGAAAGGGATGTTCGGGTGCTAACCCTGATTGTATCCAAAAAACATAAAACCACGGCTGC
>JAUZSU010177865.1:0-12731 GCA_034780255.1 Parotocinclus maculicauda | reverse complement strand
TGTTTCACATCGATATCGGGATATTCAACAATGTTATCGCACATCGCATTTGTTGACCATATCGTGCACCTCTAGTATGGACTGCACTGTTGGTCCATTCGTGGTTTTTTTTTTTTCCATTCACGTAGATCTATTATTTACAGGGATGTAAATAATGTACAAGTTTATGTACAAGTTTATTTAAACATGGCGACTGTCCTCAACATAGGCACTTGGACCAATAACTATACACTAATGTCACCACGTCTGGACCGACCGCTGTACCGCGGTTCCTATGATCCGAGTAAAGTACCTCCCTTAAAGTAGGAGCTTAAAAAAAAGCCATGTGCATCTCATTCTATAAACTGCAATCATTACCAGTTCCAGCTTGCAGAGCCAAAAAGGGGGCACAGTTCTAAGAACTGAAAAAGTTCCACTGTTGCATTCAGACAAAAGAATCCAGACATATGAAATGGGAAGGCGTCTACAGAGAAAGGTCTGCACCAACCAACATAGATTTGAACAAACTGCTAATCTTCAGCTGAGATATATGGAGTGTGAATTGTGAATAAGCATTAAGACGGCGGCTTTGGAGAATATTTACTGAGTGAAAATCTTTATTATTACATGTCTGGTTTTTTATCCTCTGTATCTCCTCAGATCCAGGTCTCACCTCCGGTTTCATCTGCCTCTGCACTCAGATCTCGAGTGCCTGTGTATTATACAGCTTCTGGCTCTTGGCTGTATCTTAATTATATAATCAAAATATCGGTTTGCAAGCAGAGGCCCTGACAAAGCAAATAAAAGTGCGCTGCACAAACAGAGCCACACCGAGGCTCAGACCTTCTCTGGGGCTTTGCAGCAAAGCAACAACAAATATTCTTCTTCTGAATAGAAGACTTTTCTCCATATTGATTTTTCTGCTCCTCTCCGTCCCATCTGAGACCCAATTCTGCACATCGTACGGGATAAGACATTACAGCAGACGCCCCGAGGGAGAAGGAACTGACTGAAAAGAACCAACCTTTTCTTGATAGCGTCTCTCATCAGGGCATTTTGTGGCTACAGTAATAGATTGACTTCTCTGGATTCTGTATTAATTAAGCCAGTAGTTCAGAGTTTGATTACTGTTAATAGATGTAAGCCAGATGTTTTTGATGGGTACCATAAAGGAAATGGGGTTCTAGATGGTGCTGTTCCTAGCTTAGAAGTAAAACCATATCCACATTTGCTTTAGGTTATTTAAGGCTACCTCTGAAAGGACGTTTACATTTCTGCATCTGGCAGATGCTTTCATCCAAACAGATTTACAATTGAGTAGAGCCATTAAGGGTCGAAGGCTTTCCTAAAGGGCGCATCAGTGGCAACATGGATCAGACAAGATTTTAACAACATTAGTTGTCCAGAACCTTAACCAGGGCCCACCAGTGTCACTATTAGATCATTACATTTGTACCACAGTAGCCTTTTAGGAATTTCAGTTACTATTGCCAAAAATGAATTAAGACTGATTTTGGTGCAAGAATTTTAAGGTTCTGGCCAGTGCTGATTTTGGGCTGCTGATCAAAAGGTTAATGGTACAGGTCCCGGCCCCTCTTAGTTGCCACTGTTACCCTGTTGCCTTGTCTGCTCCAGGGCCCAGATTCACGAAAATTATTTACAAAAAAATACTTCTTAAATGTTAGTTTTTCTTCTTGAAAGAAAAAAACTTCTTGAAATTCCTGAAAACATGATGGATGTTCTTAAATGTGTTCTTGACTTTACGATGGTCCTTTCCATCAAATCCACCATCACCTCTATTTCTTGTTTGGTTTTGATGTTTTTCTTCCATTTTGCTGTCATAATGGAAATAACAGAAAATGCCTCTCGCGCGTATATATCGTGAGCTGTAAAATGCAAGAACACAATGACGATTTTGAGAACTTCCTAGTGTAGAACCTTTTCATGTTTTTCCTGAAGAATAGATTTGTGAATCCAGCCCCAGGGATGCTGTATCTAACCCCAGCTTCATAACAAGCTAGTATAGGAATAAATAATTGTGCTATACTGTATAGTGCTGTAGGTGGGTTGCAGCCACCTCACATCTCTAGAGACCTGGGTTTAAGGCTTTAGAAGCTCCTGTCTTTGTGGCGTTTGCATTAGTTTACTCTTGGTACTTTGTTTTTCTTCCATATTCTCCCACTTTTTTTTCTCAAGACGTGTCTGCATGGCTAAAGGGCACAACCAGGAATCAAAACCTGTTCACCACGGTGGTGAGTCAACATCTTAGATGTTGTGCCAACTAAGCAATACATGATGGTTGTTCTGTCTAAATTGCATTTATCAGCTGTAACTTTTCACTGAAGCTGCCTAAACTCCCAACAGCTCCAAGCCTGTTACTGTGGCTGAGAGGGAGATAAGCAACAGCGTAAATTTGTAACTAATTAAAAGGACTGTGTTGAGGGACGAACTTTGTGTTATGCATTTCTAATTGATTCATGCTTCCCTGCCTCCAAAACCAATGGTATTAAATGTGTAGACATGTATGTTCTCCAGCTGGGATTTTAGACTTTTTTCATTGCCTTAGCCAACCGGAATTGAGTCTGAATTTATATAGTGGTAATTACCAGTCAGATCCAGTGGCATTACAGGGCACGTATGCACCCTCAAATATGAATCAAATGCTTTTCCGCAAGAGGTGTCAGGAAATCAATGTCAAGTAGACTTTCCAATACTGCTTTTCATTGGCGAGAGTATGAAGTCGGTGCCGCAAGCAGTTTTCCTGACGATCACTAGCTTCAAACCTCCAGTCACACAGGTGTAAGCCTGCATTACTGGTCTTAATGTTAGCACTCCATAATACACTCGTTATGTGCTTTAATCAGTGAACGTTCACAGTAACTGAAATAAAATCTGGAAGATACAGAACACTGCAGTAAACAGCCTTGGATAGGATTTCTTAGGATAACCATACTACAGATACTACAAACATCCTGGTCAGAACAAACTGATTTCTTTCTGCAATTATCTGGTTATTCAAGTGACCATGTAAACATTATATTGTAATTTTTCAGATTTGATTAAGGCATAAAATTCAGAGATAAAGAAAGCTGAATTTGAACTCAGTAGTCAGATTTCTCAGCACATGTGTACACCTTATCTGATTTCAGTCTGTTTAACAGAATCAAACATGAAGTACCTTGTTTCTATTGGAATCTGGCAACCGTGGCATTTAATGCAACATCCATGAAACAGCTACCAAACATCTTTTGAGAAACTCCAATATACTGTATGGTTGAGAAAATAAAACTTATTTTTTTTTTCATAATTATTATTCAAGTTTAAAGTCACATCCTTCTGTGAAATTATGGTTGATTAAAAAACATTGTAAACCAGGAGGTTTTCAATTATGTGATTACCAAAGTGGAACTGGTTGGGAACAACCTCAGTCAGGACACCAATCCATTGCAGAACATACGCACTCATAAGGCTAAGGAACGAGGTGACCGAATGAATGTCCTTGGAATGCGGAGAAATTGGACTACCCCCTTGAGGGGGCATCGGGCATCTCCAAACAGGCCAGGAATGGAATACAAAAAGGGGTTCTCTTTAGTTGTGAGGCAGCAGCGCTAACTGCTTATGACATCGTTGAATGCAGCGTTCTTTCCATAAATACTTCCATAATTGATTCAGAGGATTGCTCTGTGGTGCACCACTTGGCAGCATGGCTAAAGTGTATGGTTTTCCCCAAGCCAGAAAGACAATGACCCTTTTATGAAAGGCTCTGAGGTCTCCCCTGAATGAGGTATATGGGGGAGGGCTGGAGCTCCCTAGTGACTCTGTTGAGGACTGAGGTTTGACCAGTACACCAATTGGTTTGTCAGAGCTAATCTTCATTACGCTTCGTTTTTTCAATGCTTCACTCGTTACACCGCCTGTTCCAGATTGTTCCGTGTGGGAGCTATGACATACACCCCGTTCCATGCTACTCCTGGGGCTGTGACTCCAACAGACGACAAGCAACACTTTTTAAATTGGCCCTGTGTGTTACTGGTTTATAACCTGAACCATTACGTAATCAAACGTGGGCTTTGACTAATGCACTGTATAAAATAAACCTTGGGGAACTTCTACATGTTTGGTTAATGGCTATAAGAAGATATTACCATTCCCAATCACAGCAAGTCATTCATTATTTATGTCCAGCACAGACATATCACCGTCGATTAAACCAGTTATGAGAGGTGACGTAGCTTTTTACTGTTTTTAGCTGTCAGTTCATTGAAAGGTTGGCTAGCAATAGCGTTGAAACTCCTCTTGAGTTTATTGCATTGGCTGGTAGTTTTATTTAGCACTTTTCACGTATCAAACGCATCTTTGTTGTTTGGAGCTGCTCAGTGGAGATGCTGGTATTATTGGCAGTGTAGAACTTACATCTCTTTGTAATGATCAACAGGATTAGCGTTAGCAGTAGCATATCACCATATCATAGACCAGAAAAAAGGATTACAGGTTTAGAGGCGGTGCTTCAAAACAAAATATTGTAGAATGAAATATTCCTTAATGTTTGTGAGCAGTGAACATCTAGTTACCAAGTGCAGTCAGATTCAGCTCTTAGGACCTTATGTACAGCAGATGCTTCAGGACGGCCAAGACAGAGTGAATAATGGAGAGCGAGTGTGTGCTTTGTGCGTTCATCTATCAGTCACATTGTGTTTGGATTCGGTCCGTGGCTGATGGATCAGGTAGAGCAGAGCCTCCCATGTCCAACCTTTCATCCCTGGCTCGCTATTTATGTCTCTCTATTTCTGGCCTGCTGCCAATCTACCTCTCAGTCAGCATCTCTGCTCTTCAAGTGTTCTCCTTCAGCGTATTGATTTCTTCTCCATCCCAGCGGCTCTGTCAGTGCATGCATCCCATCCCCCTCCATTACTGCAGGAGTCGTTACTGTAGCGTAGCATCTGCTTGTATGTCGATCCCCGTTTCTACTGTACACCAGGATTGTAGGTTAGAGTTTGTTTTTACAACATTGAGGCTATCGCGTGTTATTCAGACATGCTCAGGCATTCTGTATGGAACTGCAACAGGAAGCTGGATTGATATCTCAGCTGCTGTGGACTAGATTAGCATGTTTGCCACTCTTCACTAGGAATGCTGACCGGCCTCTTTCTTCTTTTCTCTGCAGTGACGACCGCTTTGAACTGCTTGGAGGTGGAAGCCTACGGATCTATAACCTGACCGAAGAGGACGCAGGGATGTATAACTGCCTGGCTGACAATGCCAATGACTCCATTGTGGCACAAGCTGAGCTCACAGTGAAAGGTAACTAGGACTGACTAGCGTGTAGCCCGATTTAATTATAGCACAATCATTCAGACAAAAACTTTGCTGTTGCTGAAATGGACTATTAATTAGAGGATGTTGGGTTCAAATCCCAGCACTGCCGAAATGCCACTCTTAAGCACTTGGTCGCTTTTAACCCTCATTACAGTACTGTGCAAAAGTATTAAGCATTATAACCATATATCATTATTTATTAGCCTCTTTATTAAAATACAACCAGAAAATACAATAAATTTGTAGTATTTAAAACTGAAAAAAAACCAAGCCTCTCTAGGTTACAGAGGTAAGTATTTAGTGTGACCTCCCCGGCAGCCATGAAATCCCTTTTTCAGATAAGGAACAGGGTGAAAAGGCCAGGATATGCTAAAGCTCGCAAAGATTGGAATGAAGGTCAGTGGAAAAGAGGATTCAGCAGTGACAAATCAAAGTTTGACATTTCTAGGTCCAGTAATTGACAATATGTTACATATGGTCATTATACCATTGCTAAAACAACAAGTGTGATTTGTGGTGATGTGACTCTTAGTCTTTGGTTTGTAGTTATTGAATACAGTAATTGCTCAATTAACGCTTAAAAAATTAATTTACATTTACGGCATTTAGCAGACACCCTTATCCAGAGCCACTTACAACTTCTACAGTCTTACAATTCAAGCAAACATGGATTAAGGGTCTTGCTTGTTTTTTGGCAGAGGTGGGATTTGAACCCTGGACTATCAGGTCTAGAGTACAAGAGTCCAGTACCTTAACCACTAGGCCACCACAGTCCAATTGACTCCACACTGGGTTTGATTCGATACAGTATTCACGATGTGAACTGGGTGCCAATGGTTAACCAGGTATTTAACCAGGCACCATTTCAGAACTACAGCTATCTGAACTCCTTATGGGGTTTTTAAAAAATTATGCTGCTATTTGAACTAGCTAGCTCCCTCTGTAAAGAACGCAACAGTTTGTCTCAGGAAGTTTTTCCCCACGTTGTCTCTGGCTTGCTCATTTGTCGTCTAGACATTGTTCTTTGAGACAATGTCTGGTGAAAAAAGTGATTAAAATTGTTTAAATTAAGTACAAAGCATCCAGTTTTACCCCTGCTCATCCCTTGTAAGGGTTGTACAGGAACGTCTAGACCCTAAACAATGACTCACTGGTCAGCCCATCATAGAACTCCCTAAATAAACTACATGACCTCCGAGTTGTAAACCCCACCAAGAATTGAACCCATTCACTCAGGAACTGCCAAGACACCCAAACTGCTTCTATAATTAATGGTGATCACAATCTTGAATTCTGCTTCAACCAAATACATATCAGTGTAGTCTAGCTAAAAGCAGATTGTTTTCCCAATGGCAGCTCCTCCGCTGTCTGTACTTTCCATTATATTATGCAAATGCTAAATAGCATGTCTGAAATATGCCAGTAATGTAAGA
This sequence comes from Parotocinclus maculicauda, assembly GCA_034780255.1. Taxonomy (NCBI): domain Eukaryota; kingdom Metazoa; phylum Chordata; class Actinopteri; order Siluriformes; family Loricariidae; genus Parotocinclus; species Parotocinclus maculicauda. The sequence goes on along the minus strand of JAUZSU010177865.1, from coordinate 6,003 downwards.
GCAATAATGATTATTATAATGATAACAAATATTAAATTCTAAAAAGTAACATGCAACCCGGTGAACCAATCTTGTTTTTTTCTTGCTTTTGTAGTGTTTTAAGAACTGTTTGTTCATTTTTTCTTAATCAATCAGCACTTTTGAACAAATTATTATCTCCTGGACACACATCTCTTTATCATGTTCTTTCTTGTTTCTACACAAAGGAGTACAAACACAATAGCTCAGACTGGTCTATGTGAAGCAGACCAAAGATTGTGAATTGTATAAATGTTAATTTTATAATGTTCTCTACTCTATGATCATCAAAAACTGAAATACAGGAGATTCAGTTCAGGAGATCCAAAAATTTCAGCCACCACAAATGGTCCAAAATCCTTTTAATATGGTCCATATTGGAACTTTCAGTTTTAGGCTGTAATGAGTGCACTGTATGGAACAATGTGTTGAAACTTTGAGCACACACAAGTTCAAATAAAGCATTTAAAAGCAGAGGAAATGGTTAAGGGAAAGCAGGAGAAATGAATACACTGATGAATCTGATTTGGATCGATGGTGTCTGAGCAAGTCTGAGATGGACAAAGCAGTTATGATAGTTAAAGAAAAAAAGTCAAGGGTCAGTCTAACACTTTAAAAGAAGTTCAGTGGTAATTAAAGTTAATAAGAAATTCAAAATGTTGTTGAATTGCTTCCAGAAAGCATGAAAGATTTAATGTAGCTGTCAGTGACTTTGGCTGAAATAGCCAAATAAACCTGAGTGTCCAAATATTTTTAAGCAAAGCAATCAATCCAGGCAATAAAGTCAGTTGGTGTATTGAGTGGAGCATTGGCATCCTGAGCCATGGCGCTTTCTAAATGACGTCTGGTAATTGGATTGCATGCTTGCCGCGTGCTTTAGCCGTGTTTACATAAACAGGTATAGAATTGAGTCATATCGCCAGAATTGGCGTGACTTTGGCGAAAAGATGACACAAAGGCAGCCGTCTGTAAAGCAGGCGAGCCCATTGTGTTGAGGATGAAGGGAACACAAGGAAGTGTGAAATCAGGGAAGTGCTATTGGACCTGGATATCGTCCCTGAGCGTTACACTTCATACACGATTTGTACCGTGACGAATGAGAGGGAATATACCGTGAGCCTGTGTGGGTGGGAGAGGCTTTGTGTTGGTGAGCCTACTTACAATTCCCAACACGGCACAAAGGTGCAGGGCCAAGGTTTCGAAACGCAAACCCACCCCCATCCCGTGTTTTGCTTGCCGAGTTGGCAATCGGCAAAAGCTGGAGTTGAGCTTCTCTTTGAGCCTGTTCCCTCTTAGAAAGACCAAGATTGGAACGAGTGCAAAGTGCTGCCACCACACAGAATGAGCTTGAGAATGCCTTTGTGGTAATGAAGTTCTCCAGCCAGCTGCATAGTGGGAATGACAGCTTTCACTGTTTCTTTGGAGAATGGCGCTTTCAGACCAGCTTTTTCCCACATGATGTCCAGCCGATTTTCTCTTACAACCATTACATCACTTTTTACAGCACACTGCAGCTCGGCGTGGTACAGTTACAGCTCCGTAATTACACAGCTTGTTGATATTTTCATTGCCAACTGACCCGGACTGTGGTCGTGCTGAATTAATTTCTAAGTTACAACAAGTACAGACCTTTTAGCAAATACCTGCAATACCTTGTCGGTCTTTAGTAGTAATATAATGATTGCTGGAAACATCTTGACGTGTTTTGTTCTCATGTGGTTTATAGTTTCCACAAATTGTATTGAACCACAAACAAGTCAGTGAAGTTCGGAAACCTTACCTAAACATACAATTGGATATTCTAGACAGTGGCCGAAGGAGAGATTTATAAAAATTAAGTTTCCTAGCTACTAAGTTGATGTTAAGATCTTTACATTTACAAAATCAACCCAAAGTGCTTAATGTGTTGTTCCACGGGGTCTTTGTAAATGTGTTGGAATCTTTTTAATTGCCCCTAGGGGATGAATAAAGTTTTCTGAATCTGAATCTGAATTTAATTGGCTGGCTGGGGTGTTTTTTTAATATCCACTGCCGTAGCATTTGTAACATTTTCCTGTGCGCTCAGTCTCCATCATCAGAGGTGCAAATATATGTGCAAAAAAAATCCAAGGCACAACTTAACCTTTTAGGAATGGCCCAAGTCTTTAGCATTTCCTAAAGTACCATATCATACTACCACTCCAAATCAGTAAATGGTGGCACCTTAAGGAAAACGCTCATTAAAAAAGCAACGTTACAACGTTCCATTTTCTTTAACCTTTTTTTAATTGCAGACAGTATAAACCCAAAATATTTCTTTTTAAAAGGAATTGACACAGCATGCTTCAGAGCAAATACAAATAGGATCATTCAGACTATTATTAACTATTATCAGACTATTGTTACAAATGCCCTTCTATCTTTGTTTGAGGAACATGTTTTTTTAAACAATATCTGCAATGAAATAAATGTCAAAGCAAATGTAAGGAACTTTCTGTTTTTTTAACTGATTTTCCATATCTTTTAACTTAACATAACTTTTTCTGATTTGGTGTAAAAGAGCGTCAGTATGTAGTATACTATAATATATAAATATTCATTTATAAAATGAATATAAAGCGATTAAAAAAGAAGCATTGGATGTTATTTCATTAAACAAAATCATCAGAAAAGCAAATGAAAAGTCAAAGAAAGATGTTCGATTACGCAAATGATCTGTTAAATCAATTACCGTGATTGAGTAGCAAGTGACAAATTCATGGGGGTTACCTTGGACCAGAATGCCCCCACATTGACTGTTCAGTAGGGCGTATGGTCACCCAAAACTGCCAAAACACACTGCCAGTGATGGGGCATGGACAGGATCAGATTATCCAGCAGTTCTATTAGAATCCTTTTCATATTCGTGTTGAAATATCCCCTCATTTTTGTGAACCATGTATCTGACTTACTTATCGAATATGTTAATCTGGACACAATTATGTTTTGGATCACTTTTCAACATGACCTTGAGCCTTAAAACAATGAAAAAACTTTAATTAAACCAGAGTAGCTCTTGATAATTAGCCCACAGCAGCATATGTTTTCTCTCCTGGCTTTAAGAGAGGTTTTTTTTTTTTTTTGATTTCTCAGTTCTTGACAGCCACCATATGTAGGTATGCAGGACTGAAATCCTGCTGCAGCTGATGCTTCCTTATTTAGTGAGTCGGAGAGCGTGCTTTGGACGCTTTACTGATTGAGTGTATGTGATTTGCTGCCAGCCCCATAGAGGCTGAGGTTAAAAAACAGAGCAAGTGCTGGAGGCCTTGGTGCACAGGGATAGAGATTCAGCGCCACTGCACTGCCTCTTGCTTTATTAGAGTTGGCAAGACAATAAATTGGGCTGGAGGACACAGTAGGTTTTAATTACGAGCTGTACGATTGTTGCTCAGTGGAGCCTGTAGGCTTTATTTTCAGCCTGTTGCTGGCACTAATGGGATATATGAATTTATATGTATGTGTGTGTGACCTATAAGCAGTAATGAGCCCACATATGTTAGGCAGGATAGTTTTGTGCACACTAACATGCGTGGGATAGGTGTTGGCGGTTTCGTGCAGTATAACATAAGCGTGTTGAAGCAGCAGTATCTATTTGAGGCATTCCCTGGTTTTTAGAGGGCTTAAGCAGGGATGAGAGGGGAAAAGCAAAGAAATCACAATATGGAAATTGATGCAGAAATTGAGAGACGACAAAACTCTGACTTGCTGAGATGCAGACTTGAAGATGCTGAGACTTGAACTTGGGCAATATGAGATGCTGAGACACCGAGACTTGGATTTGGGAACTTGGAGACACTAAGACTCAGACTTGAAGACTATGAGACAATGACACTCAGAGAAAAAGACACTCGTAACTCAAACTAGGTGTGCAGAGATACGGAAGCTCTAAAACACAGACATAGTGACTCCCAATTACAGACTGAAAGACTCAGTTTAAGAGACCCTGGGACAGAAACAAAGAGAAAACTGCCTTTTAGGTATTAAGCCACGAAGTGCACTGTTCCCTCGCCACTTCGCGGTTCACCTTTCGCGGACTCTGTGCATCGCGGGTTTTCAAAAAATATTAATGGAAAAATATATCACAGATTTTCGCTGTTTCCCGGGTTTTTGCAGAACTTTTACATTAAAAAAATCACAAAATTTATACAAAATATATACAAATATTAATTCTAACAATAAAGGAATGTTATAAATGATAAAATATGATGATTTACAGTAAATATTGTTATATCTACTCAATGTGTAGGATATGAGGTGCTGTAAGTTCGGTACAGACGGAGCATGTGTGATACGAGAGTGATGTATGAAGTGTTAAGTAAAGAGAACGTTCCATTACTTCAGTGTGTTGCTTGATTATTTACCATTAAAAAACACTACAACCCCCACGATAAACAAGGGAACATTGTACTCACTATTCAGATTTTTTCTTGAAAAGAATATTTGGTACATTACATTCGTTTTCTGTATTAACTGACATACAAAAACCTTAAACCCTTTTTAATATGATCCCCATGGCAAAACAGAGATGATCTATACATTTAGCAAGCTGACAATAATTAATGTGGAATATTAAATCAGCCGTGATAGTAGTCTGCTTAATGACAGTATGCTACAAGAGTGGATTATCTGTTCTGTCAATTAACATCAGTTGAAGCAGAAAATGCATCAGCTGATCAGATTGAATATGTCAAATCTGATCGGATATCGAACCAACGCTTCAGGCTAGTATTAACCATGACACAGATCGGTGGAGAGTATTAAATTACTGAATCTTTAGCAGAGCTGTACAGTGAACTTTCTGAAAGTAAAGCTGCATGTAGACCAGGAACCAATCCCAGTTGATATGAAGGGCTGTCTGTAAATCTGTCCCGGAGGTGTATCTGAGAATCTGAGCTCGATGATAGATATTAATGAATATAGTCATTAGTATTCTAAAAAGTAGTGCTCTTTCATTTTCTTGAACTAACCACAGCTTTTTTGTGCTCCAGCTATTTTATTGAACCCTTGATTTTATACAATCATTCTAGTTAAGGGTTTGTACACGTAATTATTACTGTGTACTTTTTATTTTGTTCAGTAGAAAAGTTTAACTTCATTATACTCTATACTCTCAGACAATACATCAACTGATGAACTAGACGTAGACAAGCTTTAAACACCACTTAAATGTGCTTAAACTTAAAAGTTTTAAGCCACCATTGGATATTTTAGCAATGATATAACGACCATATAGATGGATTGGTGCCCTATCTAGAGTTGTGGCTAGGCACCGGCTTTCCTGTGACCATGTCCAGGTTTAAGTGGATAAAAAAATGATTGAAGGAATGAATAATGACCATAAATATGATATTGTCACTGACTGGACCCAAACATGTTAAACTTGGATTTGTTACTCTCTAAAACTCTTTGTCACTGATCTTTATTCCAATCTGTGTGAGCTTTAGCATATCTTATCCTTTTCACTCTCTTCCCGTTCTGACAAAGTGGTTTCTGGGCTGCAACCTTTCCGAAAAGATCATTTGTGATCAAACGTTTTGGACTGTAAAAGCATCGCCACTCTGATGAAGCTGCCAGATGCTGCTACTGCGCAAGTGTAAGGGGAGGTCACACTAAATACTTGCCACCACTGTAGACTATAGAAGCTGTCTTTGTCTTTTTATTTTCTTATTTTTATGTAATACTGCATCCAAATGTCCAATATTTTCTGGTTGCATTCTAAGAGATGCTAAATAACTCTGTATAGTCATTGTACACTGCTCACGAAAATTAGGCAATATGTCATTATTAAAAATGAACTATCCCCAAATTTTTATGAAGTTTCTATCATTACAATGGTATATCTATTCTTATGCTGGCCTTAGACTTTTGCACATTACTGTATATTAACTCCGGTTAATTGGACCACCGGTTAATGGGACCAGCTGCTTATTCGGACCAAATCCTAAAGTACCAAAACAAATCCTATTA
>JAUZSU010177854.1:0-12732 GCA_034780255.1 Parotocinclus maculicauda | reverse complement strand
TGTGTAGAATTTTGAGGAAAGAGATTAATTTAATACAATTTGGAATAAGGCTGTTACGTAACAAAATGTGGAAAAAGTGAAGCGCTGTGAATACTTTCCGGATGCACTGTATATCCTGTTGGTTGGTTACAGAAATTGATTTTGACCAGCCATTACTGTAGTCATATCATCTTTTTAGGGTACTGTGATAAAATATTCACAAGGCAACTGCAGGCAAATGATCAAGAGATTCCACTGAAAACACAAGTGGAAAAAGACCAGCTTTGCAGCATCCCTAATGTCGTGTCTGAAGCTTAAACCGTTATACACATACTAAACAGTTTTAATTCTTACAGAAACTCTGATAGAAAATACAGTAAGGTACTGCTATGAGCCTGTCTACAAAAAGGCCTTGACACTTTAGAGGATAATATTATGAACCTGTTACTTTTGTATGGTGGAAACCAAAAATGCATTGATAGACAAACTATTAACAGCATGAAAGATCAGGCAGATGGAACAGAGACTCAACTAGTGAATGTGAAACTGTTTATATAGTTATTATTTAGAAAGTATATACGTGGGGTCAAAGCAGTACTACTTATAATAAGGCGGGCACATACAGGAATGCCATTTACAACTTGCTACACATAAGTAGCGGAAGGTCATGCTCTCAAATGAAAAATCTCCAAACACACCACCTGAGTTAGAAAAATCTCTAGTCTAAATGTGAGCTAAGGGGTTAGGGACGACATGACTGGAAGGGTATTGGTCTTTTGAATGATCTTGTACTCTCTGAGCCTCTTTAGCCTCTGCTCATGGATCCACAGCACTGATTGATTGTTGAAGTGACCATCTGTTTAAGGCCGCAACATTCAGAGTTAAAACAGGATTTTTACTTTGCTTTATACTTTATTATATTTTTTAAGACCTCGGCCATTAAAGTAAACGGATGTTGACTGGATGGAAATGTAAGCGCAACATACCTGTACTCATTATCCCAGCCACTTCCAGGAACAAGGTCCCTTAGGATAACTGGGTTTGACTGTACTGTTTAGAAGTGGGCATTTATTTATAAAAAACAAGAGGGCATCCAATAATGTATTATCCATTTTTCTTCCACTCCCTTTCACCCATGCTAAGTTTTCAACAATTTACTGTAATATTTGGCTGAATCCATCATAAGCTAATGAAAGTCTCTGTCACTGCTAATGCATCTGTTTCATTTAATGTAGAGACCTGACCAGACATAAATGACACATAATTTAGTCTTAATAATGGTGTAAATTTGATATAATGTGGCTCTGGTGCTGCTGCTAACTGCAGTAACAGTGCTCTTACAGTAGTTCTACTGAGTTGTGTATGAAACATAGTGTCATAAATGTCTTATGTTCTCAGTCTAGCCATCATTAAATGATTTGACAGCTTTTCAGTAAATTATGTTTTAATGCTTAGATTCAAGCCATGCCTTTAAGTTTCTTCATAATGTGTAGGCACTTGAGCCAGCTTCACGGAGCGTGAACTCTTTCCAGGCCTGTGCTGGTCTGGCCTTTAACCCTCTAACCATAATGTGTCTTCCCTTTGCCCCCTTCTCTGAACCACTTTGCTCCCTGTGTGCCCTGCCTCCCTGACGGGCGATGCCTTGGCTGTTTCTAGATAGTGTTGTCTTCCCTGCGTCACGGCATAATCAGTGGGTCATGGGTGGAAAGAGTGCATCTGTGGCGCATCAAGGGGGTCGTGCAGTGTCTTCCAATTATCGCCACTACCTTCTGCTGCCACCCGTAAGTAGCCTACATCCTGGATCGGAGCGTACCACCGTCACGGACTCATCCTGATCACTGCATTATCCTCAACCCCCCTCCACTCCACCCACTTTCCCTCAGTCAGACATCTTTTTGTGCATTTGTACTGTTACTGTAACTTGCTCTCACTTAAAAAAATAACTTCAGATTTGGTTGAAAGGAATCATGGTTGCGGTTCAGCAGAGAGCAGATATTTGGAATCAGAAGGGACAGTAGTGACCTGCTGGCAAACGTATTCTTTATCTTGTACTCACTTTTTCCATTTCGTTCTTTCTTTTTCCCATGACGTGTTGTGTCCTTCAGAGACTCTTGTACATAAGCCAAATCGTTCTTAAGTCTGTCAATATGGACTAAAGTCCATGGAATATATTTTAAACAGTGAGGTATTCTTAGTTTGGGTGCCATTTATTATTGACTACTGGTTCTGTTTGTCGACCATTAAGAAATTGACTTGTGTTTGTACACTCCATGCAGCTATAATGTGGATCATTACTTTATTAGCCTTCCTTCATGTTTAGATTTAGTTTTTCGCTAGGGGTGTCATTTCTTTGCGCTGGCCTAACTGGTGGCCTGGTCAGAGCCTCTTTCTCCCACTCTCATTATTCGGCCTTACTCTTTATGGGACGTGCTGTAACTCTGCTGCTCTCCCCTCCGCCACAGATGGTGCTCTCGTCCTTCAAACACGGCCTCTTCAGTGGCCAGTGGCTCAGCAGGGTCATTTACGTACGCTGGGACGGCGTCTTTCGCTGCATCCCTATCTGTGGCATGGCATTCGCCTGTCAGTCGTAAGTACTCCCCTTGCCCTGTTCCATTACCCTCTTTCTGTGTACTTGTTGAAGTAGTTTTTGCTGCTTTCAATGGAGGGATGGATGCAGTACGACTTGGTGGCTTTAACAGGGGCTCCATTTTCATTGTGCAAAATGGCAAAAAAGATGGTGCTCTCACGAGTGTCAGTGTTTTTGGTTTTTGAAGCATCACTCGGCAATAATTTTACAGAATGAGTAAACTTTTGGTGTATTAGGTACTTGCACTAAGAAAATGGACCCCAACTACTAATAGACTTGACTCTTCTTACAAAGTAGTTTTTTTTATTTCCCTCTCCATGGAGTCAATTAATGATACTAACATTTATTATGGCAGTAAATTATTTTTGCCACTGCAGCGCGCATTTATGAAGCAGTACATTTTGTTGGTGATTAAAAAAACTAGTCTGGTTGCTTGTTTAGAGCTTGTGGCTCATAATCAATTTTGAAAAAAGGGTTAATTAAAAGGAAAGGTGCTTGGGCAATGCAGCGGCAGTTTACCGCGAATGGAGTTTGAGCCCTGATGTGCCTTTTAGCCAATTCAGGCACATTTGGTCATGCCTTAGGGAGAGACCGGTCAGTCAGCTTGTGTTGCAAGACGCCTGTAAAGTCATAGGCATACTTGGCTGTGGACAAAGTTATTTAAGTGTCTAGCTGTCTGCGTTAAAATGCATGATGTGTCTAAATGTCATCTATAATGCTTTTCTATATTTGTATTCAGTTTTATGGGTGTGTGTGCAAAAGTCTTAGGCGTTCTGTATTTTATAGTTTGTATTCTGTTGTTCTTTATTTAAGTTTTAGTGATCACATACCGTGTTAGTCTCTTTTACTCTGCTCTGTAGTGGTCAGGCTCCCCACAGATTAAGTCCTATTTGGGTGGTGGATCATTCTCAGCACTGTAGTGACACCAACATCATGGTGGTGTCTTAGAGTTTGTTGTGCTGTTCTGATTGGATCAGACACGTCACCTCACCTCAGCTAGACTGAAAATTGTCTACCTGGCAAAAATGTCCAGCCACCAGTATTCTATAGACAGCATCGTGTGAGCACTGATAAAGGATTAGAGGGTGACTAACACAAGCCGTGCATCAGCAGATACATTTACAAGGCGGAGCAATAAGATGAATGTCTCTAATAAAGTGGACAGGAACTGAGCAGTGTTTTAAAACTTCAGCAGCACCGATGTGTCTGATCCGCTCATACCAGCTGAACACACATCAACACACCATCACATCAGTGGTACTGCAGTGCAGGCAAAGTTACACCACCCAAAGAGTACCTGGTCTATGGTGGTCCTGTGAGGGACCTGGCCATAAAAGAATAAAGTCTAGGTTGTACTTCTAGGTTGTACTATAGCTGTAGAATTAAAAATTGCAATGACCATTAAACTTAAATAATTAATAAGCAAACTATAAATCGAAAATATAGAATGCCTAAGACTTCTGCATTAATTGTGTTGCCCCAATCTTATAGTATTACAAACTCTTGCATTTGCACAGTTTAGTAGAATAGCCCCAACCCTCTCAAGTATGAGCACTGTTACTTTAAAGTAATACCTAACATACATGTAGTAAAGTAAGATTAAAAAGGCCAAAATGAATATAGTGGAAAAACTTAACTAGCACACTATTGAGATAAAAAAAAGACTTCCCTTGTCTATATGTGCGTTGTTGCAGAGGACATAACGACTTCAGTCAATGATGAGAAGAGTCTAAGTTTTAACTGTGAGAACTGAGTGTTCTCTCTTCATTTATCCATCCTCCCCTCATTTCCATTCTCCATCTGCATGTTCTTTCACAGTCTTCTTTCCTCTGTCAACATAAGGGTGTGAACGGTGTGTGTCAGAGTTTCTGGATGGTGGGAAAATGTGTGTGCATATGTGAGAGGGTGCTAGGTTGGTAGATTTGTAAGTAGTGGGTTAAAGTGTTAAGTACAATGATGATGTAATACAACTCTTGAGGCTGACTGTTACATTCATTCTGCGTACACACACACACACACACATACTCAGAGTGATAAGTGATGCTTGGCTTAGGTTCTTTGGACAGTGGTCAGGAAATGTGACACATGATGCCGCTTGCGCCAATTATTAGAGGACTGACAAGGCTCCATCAGTGTGGGACATTCATTTCTAATCTGGTCACTAAACAGGCCTTTCATCAGCACTGTGTTTACTTCTGGTAAGTGGATAGTACAGCAAATTGCTTAAACAGCCTACATACATTGTGTACTAATAGGAGGCTTGTCATAAGGAATGTGTTTAAGCGTTAACAGTCAACAGTTTTCAAGTCTAGTCGTATTTTTATTACTTGATCATGTGAGGTTCCCTTTCTTATTGGCTGTGTCCAGAATGATGTACAATTCGTGCAGGATACAGGGAGATTTTGGATGCTTTCTTGCATGGCTGTTTAGTATGTATGGCTCTTCTACGGTTTAAATATATATGGAATGCACAAAATGTTAGTCACCTTTGGCTGAAACATACCAAATGGTGTGTAATACTTCCATCAGCATGAATAACAGCTGTGATTTGATTTGGGATGGACTGGACAAGAATTTGGATATAGGCAACGTCAAAGAATTGCACAGTTGGGACAAAATTTATCATTCCAGATAGTGCCACAAATATTAAAGAGTGGGGAAAATCTGGAGGTTTTGCAGGCCTGTCCAGATATGTGACTGCTCTTGAATGTTCCATCACACTCAATCGTTAACATCTGCATTGCAACACACGTTACACACATCGAAGAAGACTTTCATTGCACTGTGTACCACCTTTTCTCAATCTAAACCTGCTGCACACCTTAGCCCTCAGGTGGTTTATAGTTCAATAATCCTTGTGCCGTGCCATCTAAAGGAGCCTGAAGTTACTACCACCTTAAATTTTAAATCATTTGACAGCACTATAAGATATACAGTTTTACAGTTTATTTGTGGTAGAGTTCAACAACGTATAAGTAGATACACAAAGGGCACATTACACTGACCTAAGGGCAGGCATGCAAGTACTGAAATCTTAATTGAAAATTAGTTTCACATGCTTCGTATTGTGTAAAAATACTACTGCCAAGAGCACATGGGGTTAGCTCACACCTTCAAACCTTGAACCCAGAGTTTCAGACTTGTGCATGTTTTCATGTTTGCTCTGGTTAACTCTGGGTGCTGCAGTTTCCTCCCACATTTCAAAGACATGCGTTGATTGATCTTAATTAGCTGATGACTAGTGTGTTGAGATAACATTGTGTCTGTAAATATAGACAGCGATCCTGATAAACTAATACATAAATAATACAACTACTGCCACTGTGGTAATCACATAAAAAAAAAAATCAAACTCAATCTCTGTATGTTAACCAAATTTAAGCATTTTATTATAGTTTATATGTTTATGATGTGTATTAATGAAAACCAAAAACTAAATCTAAATTCAATGTAAAAAAATCAGCACTTGTATGTAAACACCATTGTCATTCCTCTGTCATAAAATTGTCATCGCAGCTTATGTATGATCTCAAGTTTTTAGTAGGTGCGATAACGTTTGTAGTAAAACAACAAAATAATCAGTGTCAACACCTCCCTATATATTATAGACTGTTTTCTCAGAGGTGTGAAAACACACCCACACCCTGTGACCCGACTGATGGTCATTCACCATGTTTCAGACTGAAGTCTGCACTTGTACGATGGATGGAAAGCTTCACTTCCCACCATGGTTTTTATTGCGAGTGGGCTCCTGCTTTAAGATTGGCAGATCTTTGGAAGCCAACCAGACTTTGAGTAAAAAAACACATAACACAATGCTATGGATTTTAATTAAGCTGAGAATGTGCGCAGGCTGTGCCTGAGAAAGGAAGAGAGTAATGAGTGGATGAGAGAAAAGGGGCCCAAACAAAAGCTGGGACTGGCAAGAAACTTTATAACGTTCTAAAATCAGCCCAGCACTTGTCTTTAATATATAGCCATTGTAAATTCTCCATTTAATGTTTCATTGGTCTCAGTTTTATTGGTTGTCCTGGTGACACTTTTTCAATTTTGTTTCTAACAGACGGGAATGATTTCATGAATAACCCAATCACATCCTTTGTTTTGCTTTGTTTTCATATTATCATTATGTGAATTTTTGGCAACTTTAATTTAGATTAGACTGAAGTGCGGGTAGTCCACAATTTATGATAGAGATACGTTCCCACAAATCCATCCTAAGTTGAATTTATTGTAAACAGAGGAGTTTAATATATACGGTACATATCATAGCATTGCCCACCTTAGAAATACTTAAAACATACATTAAACTAGCTGGGCAAAATGATTATAAATCTTATTTTATAATAAAAGTCCTGAATAAATGGATTGAATGTTGTATTGAAGGCGAAAAACAAAAATGATGATCAACGCAACCACAACTTTTGCTCACTACATTTCCCAGTACTCATCAGTCCCAAAAAGTGAATCCCAACATCACACTGTCCATTTCCCCATTTACCATGGGGTACAATTAAAAAAAAATATTTGATTTTATTTGACTTTGTATCACTTGACCAGGAAATAACAAAAAAATCAGTGTACAGATTCTGTATGTCGTAATCCAACCATCGTAAGATGTGCAAAAGTCTTTCTATTAGCCACCATTCTGCATATTTCTATATTTCTTTGTTTAGCAATTGTATTATGACCATATATAATTATTTCCCAGTATATTTGTTAGAGTAACACCAGGAAATACAGAAAACTTGTAAGCATTGTTAAAAAAAATCAAGCAGCTTATATAGTCTACAGTTGCAAGTATTTACTGTGACCTCTTCTTACACCAGCAATAGCAGCATCTGGCAGCTTCATCAGGACCCACGTTGACCCTTCTTTAGACCAAATAAACCTAATCAACCTAATATTTCTTGTTGGATGGGTAGTAGCAAAGAGACGACTTTTTCAGTGAACAGGATGAAAAGGCTAAGATGTGCTAAAGCTCACAAAGATAGGAATAAAGATCAGTGGATAAGAGTGTTAGGAAGTGACAAATTTCAATCTTTTAGTTGTTTGAGTCCAGTCATCGGCAGAATGTTATATACGATCATTATACCGTTGCTAAAACAGCAAATCTAAGACTTTTGCACTGTATTTTATGTAAATGACCATTTACATTTTTCTATTAATTGTATGTTAATGCTGCTTATAGAAATATAGAAGTATTTTCCTGTTTGTTGTGATTAACACTTCTCTTGTAGTGTTTGTAAATCGGTGTGGAGGGAGTTTGATGTGTACTGTAAAAGCCTTCTCTCTGTTACACAGGCAGGTGCTGCCTACCTATGACAGCTTGGATGAGCCCTCGGTCAAGAGAATGAGCATCATCTTCACCTCTTCCCTTAACGTTGTAACTACATTTTACATCACATTAAGTTTTTGTGAGGCTCTGCATCTTTTACAATTTATTTCAAATTGTGGCTCTATGATTTCCATTCCTGTGTGCTGCACAAAGAACATGTGTTTTATTCACCCTGCACTAGATCTGGTGTTATTTTAAAATGATATTTGTCCAACTGTTGATTTAGACGATATGAAAGTAGATAAAATATTAGGGTAGACCTTAAGAATTTGAGTATATATACACATGGTCTTCTGGCCAATAAAGTATGTGTTAATGTTCAAAAGTAAAATGTTTTTCTGAACATAAAATGTACACATTTTGTTACATAGTGTCAAAGTCAGCTTTTTACCAAGGTACATTGTCTCAAAGCAGCTTCACAATATTATATTGTCTTAAAAGTCCAATACCAAATTGAGCAAGCCTAGGGTGACAGTGGAAAGGAAAAATTCCCTGAATTTAGAAGGAAAAAACCTTGGGAGGACCAAGACACAAAAAGGTTCCCATCCTATTTGGGTTCCTCCGTAGTGCCTGTTATTTTGTTTTTAAGAAATGTAATTGGTAAATGTCATGCGCTGTATAATGTCCATTCAGGCAATGTCTGGCCACATAAACATCTGTGTTCCCATTAGGGTTATTATTTACAGTAGTTCAGAAAACTTGAACAGAGAACAGGATGTAAAGAACAAAACTAGACCAGCAAACAGAACAGCTTCCCACATGGAAGACAGGTCTTGCGTCTCTTTTATACAAAACACTTGAGCTGTTTATAAATCATTTATATTTAGCTGACATATAAAAGTACATTAGGTATATAACTAATAGTAAATTAGACTTGATAGTCATAAATGTGTATGTTATTGACTAAAGAATGTACTGTACTTTGTATTGTTTATTTTAAAGTGAGCTTTCTTTAAGTTAATAGTGTAGGGTGCTTTTTGGACAATGTCCAAATCACAAAGTAATATTTCACGGAATATATCATGGACCTTAAGCAATTCATGACTATAGAGATTAGTCCTTAGTTTCATTTGTTTTTAAAATATTGAAAAGTTCTTATAAAGTCCTTCATAGTCCAGACAGTTTTTTGCCCTATTCTATGTTAACATACAGTGGATAAATACTGAATAGATAGGAAGTGTTTATTAAAAACAGAATCCTACCCTGTCAAACTTCTTACCTTTTGTAACATTGCACTATAAAATGTTATAACATTATAACATGTTATAATTTTTAACATCAATGTAAAAGTAAGATTTTAGAAAACTTTGTCAGTTATTGAAATGTAACCACTTTTTAAGATGTGATCCGCCCCTTTATAGTAAACATTTTTAACTTGCTTGGGTGCAATCAATTATCTTCCAGACCACACAACAGGCTGACAATAATTTTAGTGGATTTAATTACTTCACAATACAGTAAGTACCACACATGGTCCTTTCAAAGGGGATAAGAGTGTTGTAAGAAAAGCATTGGTTAGGAAGAAAATACTGAAAAATTTCAGAAGCTTTAATTATCTAGTGGAATACTGTTTATAGCATTAATAAGAAGTGGAAGTGGCACCACTAAAGCCTTGTGTAGATTGGTTTATCCTTCTGACCTGGAAGTCCAAGTTGGAAGATATTGATAAGGGAAGTTATCAAGAGGCCAATAGCAAAACTGCAAAGACTTGCAAATCTGTATAGCTAAGATTGGTCAGTCGTTGCATGTGAGAACAGTCTTAGAGGCTGTACATTAAACTGGCCTGTATGCCAAGGTAGCCAGTTAAAAAGCGCTTCTGAAAAAGTCCAACCCTTCTGAATAGTCTTGTTTGGGCATCTGATGCTGGAGGAGACATATCCAAACAGACTAATGACTCCAATTAAAGCAAAAGGTGGCTTTATGAAGTATTACATCAGGGACCTCATTACTTTTCCAACACTGATTTTGTAGTCTTTTATTATTTGTTAAAAAAATCTGAAGTTGCTTCATTCTGATTCTTTGAATGCTGTAAGGCACAATGTGTAAATAAAGTTGAAAGTACTAGTGTGGTTTTATTTCAAGGTGTAAGATAAAAATGATTCATTTAAAAGGGCTGATTATTTTTT
Organism: Parotocinclus maculicauda; assembly: GCA_034780255.1. Classification (NCBI taxonomy): domain Eukaryota; kingdom Metazoa; phylum Chordata; class Actinopteri; order Siluriformes; family Loricariidae; genus Parotocinclus; species Parotocinclus maculicauda. The sequence goes on along the minus strand of JAUZSU010177854.1, from coordinate 2,702 downwards.
ATAGACACTGTATACTCATTATGAAGGTTGACAGAGAAGTCTTGTTTTGTTTTATCTCTATAATATATAAGTCTAGTATTGCTAAAATAGTACATTCAATTAAAAGGGTATTCCAATGTTATATATTCCCTAATGTGCCATTACCTTTATTCAGTAGAGACTTGTTACTAGATTTATTCCCAGAACATGTGCTATTGGCTTCCTGTTTCCCACACAGTCTAGTAAAGTGTGCTTTCTGCTTTTGGTAACCAGGAGAAACAAAACAACACACAACACATTTCTGACTTATCTCTCTCCTTACGTGGAAATGTATCCTTTAGTGGAATTCCAGTGCTTATGTACACTCAAAGTTTAATATATGCACCAAAATCCCTACTTGGGGAAATAAGCCACATTCCAGTCTCTTTACTATTGCACCATCTTTACTCTGGAACTCCAGACAAAACATTGTCACTGTTTCAAGTAAAGCAGTCTCTTTGAGGCGATTTCTTTTTAATTAGAATCAGGCAACAGACACATTTCAACTCTTCTAGTTCTGTTAAATTATTTTATCAGATGTGGCAACATTTAACAAATGTAACTCATCATCAAGTGTATTTTGTTTATATTAGATTTGAAAGTGTTGTTTATTTTATTATGTATTTGGTAATTTTCCACAAATATTATTTTATTACTTTGTTCATTGTGTTATCTGTCTGATGTTTTTTTTCTATCATTTTATGCCCAATAGTTTTTGTCTTCCTCCAAATACAGGATGTTTCATTGTTGGTTTTCACACTTTGACATTGCGTTAGAATCTTGCTCTTCTTTTATTACTCTCAAGTGGCTTTATTTATTTTTGTTCTTCTCACCTTCATTTTGAAAGCACACTTATAAATTATGAATTTGTTCTTTATGCTTTGTTCTTATTTCTTTGTTCACATGTCCTTTACTTTGGGAAATCCTGAATGTATTCTTTACTGAAAATGTGTGTTCAAAGTGAAATTAGAAGTAACTATGTTTTGTGTACAAAATAATTGAACAGTTACTCCTGCAACTTCAAGCTAGGGTCGGATGAAGAATCAGTCTGGGTGGCTGAGTCTCTCACTCTGTAAATATCAGCATGCATGTCACACTTTTACCCTCATTTAGTCCTTCATAAATACTTTCAGAGAAAAAGCACTTATGTCCTCCATTGTCCAACAACTTCATATAAATGTTACCTTGAGAGCTAATAGGGCTTTCATGTGTTATTCCACTGCTACTGCATTCTCACTTTTGTATTTCTTAGCCTCTCTCTATCTTTCCTTGGGCAAATGCAAGTAAGGAGGAGGTGTGTACAGAGTAGTTCAGGAGATTTGTGGTGCGCTCAAGGACTTCTCTCTGGTGTTGTTCCTGAAGGAACCCTCTATTTACCTCTGTGGATAGATCAAGGCCGGTCTGAGGAGGGGCGTTCTGCTGCTTTTTCTCTTTACTGTGGGAGTGCAGAGGCCAATGGGATCAAAAGACCTTTGGAAAAAAAAAAAAGCGTATTTCTTGCATAGCTCTGCGCTATTGTTTTGTCAAATAAACACAATATCAGTGCACCATCTGGAGCACTTGCAAGGCTATCTGCTTCTCTGGTGCTTACAAAAGCGACTGCAAAGTCAGTTTCTGTAATCAGCTCTCACTTGTAATGCATTATGTGACTCTGCATTTGTTTTCACTAAAACAGGTGGGCTTCTTTGGCTATGTAAGCTTCACAGACACCATAGCTGGGAATGTGCTGATGAATTTCCCCTCTAACCTTGTTACGGAGATGATCCGAGTGGGCTTCATGATGTCTGTGGCCGTGGGCTTCCCAATGATGATCCTACCCTGCAGACAGGCTATCAACACAATGCTTTTTGAGCAGCAGGTGAGACTGGAACACTACATTACAACCCCTGCCACTGGCCAAAAACAGATAGCAATTCTTCCCAATAATCTGAGATTTTTAAAGGAAATGAGTACTTTGAAAGGGTAATTAAAATGATTAGGTTACCAAAAACATTTCAAGGATTCATTTCTCTCAAACCCTTTGTCTGTATAAAACAGTGCTGGAACAGACTGTTACTACACCCTCTATGCCATATTGTACTACAGGATGTAGTGTATTACTATTGTAATAGTGAGAAAACGAAAAGGGATGCAACTTGTATATTACCGGTACATACAAATATATATATATATATATATATATATATATATAAGTTATTGCTCATCATACTAGTATGAGATAATGTTTACTAAGAAAAATACAAAGCACCTCTGTAAGTCACTCTGCATGAGGGCATCTTCTAAATGTTGTAAATGTAAATTTCACACACACACCAACCCAATGAAAATCGCTGCATGGCATAATCAGTCATTTTTTAATAAGGCATAAGAAAGAGCTGTGTCAGCATGCTCAGTATGAGTAAAAATGTAATAAGAAATACAGTCGATTCCGGTTAATCGGACCACATCGGGACTCGATCATTTTGGTCCTAATAACTGGCTGGTCCGATTAAACAAACATGCCCTATGTTACAAGACGGGTCGTGTTATGTAACATATTAAATGTTTATTAAACCTTTATTGTGCGATTTACACATATTGCAAACGTACAAACAAGAACTACTGTTACTTACGAACTTTGTTTATTGAAAAATAAATTTGCAACCAAGTTTTTCGAAACGATCTACAACACAATGTATAGGTAC
>JAUZSU010177843.1:0-12733 GCA_034780255.1 Parotocinclus maculicauda | reverse complement strand
TTTATTCCTAACAGTGTGTAATTATGTGTTTACACCTTGTATTATTGTAAAGCGGCCTTGGGTGTTAGAAAGGCGCTTTATAAATTAAACCTATTATTATTATTTTGACTCGCCCTGTATAAAGGTTTAGCATGACTATTTCTGATAGGGCTGCATTTTTGACATTTATATCACATACACTTTAGATAAAAACTAAGTGAAATTATTTTTATTGCAATTAATATCTACTGTTATCATCTAGAACATCTTAGTTTGTGTTTTTTTATGGCCCTCTTGTCTCTGCGTTTCTTATTTCGATGTTTTCTTCCTGTTCTTATTACCTCTCACATGCTAGAATAATTGATTTCATCCGGTTCTAAATTACTAAGAGTGTGACTCTGTGTTGCCTAATCTGTGCCAGTTCCCAGTTCCCAGTTCATACTGTTCTGTGTTGTTTGGCTTTCATCTCGCCATGTGGTTTTGGTTATTAAAGCAAGACACTACAGCTGAGCTGTGTGTGATTTAAAAAAAAATTATATCAACGCATACTGACAGCTCATTACTGATATTACTGCATACATATGTACACTATATAGACAAAAGTTTGTGCACACCCAAATAAGACCTCCAAACCATGGGTATTGAGTTCAGCACATCGTTGCCGCTACAACAGTCTTTGTTCTTCTAAGAACGCTTTCATCATGACTGTCAAGTTGGTTTCTGAGAAGAGACAGTAAGTCCTGGCTCTCTTTGCCATTTCAGTGCATTTGAAATGTTGATGGAGTCTGCAAAACCAATTGTTTGTGGATTTGTTTACGGACAGCAGGGTACAAATTTGATGACCTGACTTGTTGGAAGCAGAAACCTATAAATATGTCAGACTGGGGGTCACTGGGATATCAGTACAAGCAATTGTGCAATACAGAAACGTATGCTTTATATTATGAACATGTCACAAGCGAGTGCTACTAAAATCACAGAGATTAATAATTCAATAATTAAAAGGGGTGTGCAAAAACTTTTGTCTGTGAGAGTATCCCGATGTGATATGACTTGAGAGTAAATAATATTGAACATTTACAGCATTTAGCAGATTTCCCTATCCAGATTCAGTCTTACAATCCAAACAGTTGTGGGTTAAGGGCCTTTCTCAGGGACCCAACTGTGGCAGAGGTGGGATTGGACCTTCTAGTCCATAGTCCGGTACCTTAACCACTAGGCCGTTACAGTCACCACAACAAAACAAAACTAAATGACTTAAAAGCTTCAACAGATCTTAATCTTAAACCGTTCGGTCGAGGAACAGGAAGGTCGATGGACAATTTGCAAGGGAAAAATCCCAAACGAATGGAATTGTAGACCATATTACCAGTAGTTCTCAAAAACAAAAGTGAGGCGCTTCAATTTAGAAAAAAAATGGACCCATTTATTTTGGTTGCCATCTAATTCTTCAGCAGTGTCTGATCACAGGATGTTCTTGAATGGACGTTGACTGCGGGACTGAGCGGTTCCTAATAAACTGCCTCTTGATTGAGGTGGTGCCAAATGTCTTGTTGTTAAGTCTTCTTCAGGAAACACACTTTTTTACACACATTGTCCAGTTTATCAGTTTATCAGAAGCACTTTGTAGTTCTAAAATTACAGACTGGAGTTCATCTGTTTCTCTAAATACTCGGTGTCAACCCGAACACCCCCCCCCCACAGTACCAGCACAGCTCTGCATTGACAATAATAAGGTGGTGGTGGTTGTGGTGATGGTTGTGTTAGTGTGTGTTGCTCTGGTACGAGTGGATCAGACACAGCAGTGCTGCTGGAGATTCTAAACGCAGTTCACTCACTGTGCATTCTATTAGACATACCTGCCATATTGCTTCATCTTGTAATCAACTCATCTGTTGTTGTACAGTTTGTGTTGGTCATTCTATAATCCTTTACCAGCACTGACAGAATGCTTGTGGCTAGATATTTTTGGGTCATGGACTACCTTCAGTCCACTGAGGCGTTTAAAAATCCAGCAGCACTGCTGTGTCTGATCCACTCATACCAGCATAACGCACAGTAACACACCACCAGCATCCAGCATCTCAGTGTCAGTACAGTGCTGAGCATGATCCAGCACCCCAAAGGACCTGATGTGTGCTGGTCCTGTGGCGGTCCGGACCATTAGAGAACAGAGTAATGAACAGAGAATGCGGAGAAACAGATGGACTACAGTCTGTAATTGTAGAACTACAAAGTGCTTCTTTGTGGTAAGTAGAACTGATAAAATGGACAATCAGAGAAAAGAGGAAAAGACAAATAAACAGGCTGATATTATTACAAAACTAAAATGTTCAGGTGCAAGTAATTACTTGGCATTTCAATGGACACAATATATACTTTCATATGTTGATGGTTGTTGAAATAATGACCAGTTGTATCAGCCAGTTGCACGCGACTATAAAAATCTGGGTTCGTAGAAAACAATTCGCTGGACCTGCGGAAATTTTATTAACGTCCAGATGGAAGAGTTTTATCACGGAGGAGATGTGTAAAATAAAATTACAGACACCACCCTGATCCAAATAGGGCTGTAGGTGCAACTTATCCAAAATAGATTGATGATAAGTGGGGTTATACACAGAGAAGCATTGATTAATCTGCCGGTGGCCAGAACTGACCAGTTTTAAGCATGATCAGCCATAGCTAGTGATTGGCCGATTAGTTTCATAGAACCAATTTTGTGCCGGTTTAACATTTTTCATTTCAGCAGCGCAATCACAGCTACACATAAAAAGCCCAGCCCTTTTTACTAACTTAATTCAAAATTTAATTCACGAGTGTGATATATCGATACGATATCGTATCGTTCGCAATAATACCGGTATAATTGTTCAAACGATATACAACATCCATATCGTTATATTCCAAGTATTTCTACACTATTTTAGCCGTAGAACTTGCAGAATGTTTGGGTGGCATCGTAGAGCTTGAATGAATTCAGTTTATAATGAAACTTTCACAGACAGCGAACACAACTTATCCAGTGTGATCTGACACGTTCTCTTGACGGACTGCACTTGAACAAAATCAAGAAAGTGGTGGGCGTGTTCACCTCCCGCTGCTTTTGCTCTTGTCAACACAACTTTTCAGATTTCCAGACCTTTGATAAAAGCATAAATCCTCCCATAAATTGCTGATCCGCTTTGCATCCACTAGGTGGCGACTTGTGGCTTCTTTTTCTTATTCTCTTCTTATTTCTCATACACATTCTTTGGTCCGATTAAGAGGAATTTTGGTCCAAATAAGCGAATAAAATTACATGTATATAATAGGATTTGTTTCGGTCGGTTAGGATTTGGTCCAAAGAAGCGGCTGGTCCCATTAACCGGAATCGACTGTGTATATATATATTGGGGAAAAAATTTAAACCTTCAAAGAATGGAGATGACTGTAATTTTTATCGTAGGTACATTTCAACTGTGAGACACAGAATCTAAAAAAATCCAAAAAATTATATTGAATGATTTCTAAATAATTAATTAGCATTTTATTACATAAAATAAGTATTTGATTACCTACCAACCAGCAGGAATTATGACACTCACAGACCTGTTAGTTTTCTTTAAGAAGCCCTCCTATTCTGCACTCATTACCTGTATTAATTGCACCTGCTTGAACTCGTTAGCTGTATAAAAGACACCTGTACACACACTAAATCAATCACACTCCAACGTCTCCATCCTTCATACCCAAGACTAAAGAGCTGTCCAAAATTGTAGACCTGCACAAGACTGGGATGGGCTACAGGACAACAGGCAATAGCTTGGTAAGAAGGTAACAGCTGCTGGTGCAATTATTAGAAAATGTAATACAGACAAAATGACTGTCAGTCTTTCTTGGTCTGGGGCTCCTTGCATCTCACCTCGTGGAGTAAGGATGATTCTGAAAAAGGTCTGGAATCAGCCCAGAACTACACATTAGGACCTGGTCAATGTCCTTAGAAGAGCTGGGACTACAGTCTGAAAGATGACTGAAGGTCCCACTGCTCAAATCAGTAAATGTCCAGGCCCGTTTAAAGTGTGCCAATGACCATCTGGATGATCCAGAGGAGAATGGATTGGAAGAAGGTCATGTGAGACCAAAATTAAGCTTTTTGGTATGAGCTCCACTCGCTGTGTTTGGAGGAAGAAGAACACCATCCCAACCGTGAAGCATGGGGTGGAATCACCATACTTTTGGGGTGCGTTTCTGCAAAGCCGACCAGGAAAACTGCACTGTATTGAAGGGAGGATAGATGGGGTTTTGGATCACTAGATTTTGTCCAACAACATCCTTCCCTCAGTAAGAACATTGAAGCTGTTCAAGCATGACAGTGACTCGAAACACACAGTCAGGGCAAATAAGAAGCCTAGACCTAGCCATTCTCCAGACCTGAACCCAGTAGAAAATCTTTAGAGGGAGTTGAAACTCAATGTTTCCCAGCGACAGCCCTAAAACCTGGAGAAGATCTGAATGGAGGAGTGGGCCAAAATCCCTGCTGCAGTGTGTGCAAACTTAGTCAAGAACATTTGACCTCTGCAATTGAAAACAAAGTACAGATACTTATTTTATGCAAATTAAATATTTTAAAATCATGCAATGTGATTTTTTGGATTTTTTATGTATTTCACAGTCTCCATCCTTTGTAGGTGGGCAAACAAAATCAGCAGTGTATCAAATACGTGTGTGTACGTATGTGTGTGTACGTGTGTGTGTGTGTATGTGTGTATAGTGGGTACGGAAAGTATTCAGACCCCTTTAAAATTTTCACTCTTTGTTACATTGCAGCCATTTGCTTAAATAAAAAAGTTCATTTTATTTCTCAGTAATGTACACTCAGCAGCCCATCTTGACAAGAAAAAAACAGACATTTAGAATTTTTTTGTAAATTTATTACAAAAGAAAAACTGAAATATCACATGGTCATAAGTATTCAGACCCTTTGCTGTGACACTCATATTTACCTCACAAGCTGTCCATTTCTTTTAATTAAGCTGATTGGACTTGATTAGGAAAGGCACACACCTGTCTATATAAGACCTCACAGCTCACAGTGCATGTCAATGCAAATGAGAATCATGAGGTCAAAGGAACTGGCCAAGGAGCAGAGTGGCCATGTGCGAGACAAATAAAGGCCCACACAGAGTTTGCCAAAAAACACATGAAGGACTCCCAGACTATTAGAAATAAGATTCTCTGCCCTATACAATCCCAACAGTGAAACATGGTGGTGGCAGCATTATGCTATGGGGATGTTTTTCAGCTGCAGCGACAGGACGACTGGTTGCAATTGAAGAAAATATGAATGCGATACTGATGAAAGTACTGATATATCCTGGAAAAAACCTATTCCAGAGTGCTCAGGACCTCGGCCTGGCCGAAAGTTCACCTTCCAACAAGACAATGACCCTAAGCATACTTAAGAGTGGCTTCTGAACAACTCTGTAACCATTCTTGACTGGCCCAGCCAGAGCCCTGACCTAAACCCAATTTCGCATCTCTGGAGAGACCTGAAAATGGCATTCACCATCCAACCTGGCGAAACTGGAGAGGATCTGCAAGGAAGAATGGCAGAGCATCCTCAAATTAAGGTTTCCTTCCCAAGAAGACTCATGGCTGTACTAGCTCAAAAGTGTGCGTCTACTAAATACTGAGCAAAGGGTCTGAATACTTATGAACATGTGATATTTCAGTTTTCCTTTATAAATAAATTTGCAACAATTTCTACATGTCTGTTTTTCTGTCAAGATGGGATGCTGAGTGTACATCAATGAAAAATTAAATTAACCTTTTTGATTTTAGCAAATGGCTGCAAGGAAACAAAGAGTGAAAAATTTTAAGGGGTCTGAATACTTTCCATACCCACTGTATGTAGGGGCCCTACAGTAGGGCTGCACAGTTACATTAATTATACTGTATTAACCAGACTGGACCACACTGAAACTAGATCTACACTAAACAATTGTAGTTCAAATTACATGAAGCAAGCAAAGTAAGCAATTTAGAACAAAACGCACACACAGCATTTAGCAGAATGGAAGAGGGTGTGGTATAGGGTAGCGTTTGCATTTTCTGAAGTGTGTTAATAATTCCAGTTCTGATTATTATTATGATGCTGGTTCTTATTAATTTTAGTTTAGATTTCAAAATAGTGAAAAAAAAATTAGATACAAAGAATATATTTATTTTCTGTATTTTCTATATATTTTCTAGCTATGTGATTCATGAATATCAGCCTTGGCATTGTTAATGAAAATGAAGACTGGTTGTAGTGGATTTGCTAATGCAGTGCTAACGCTGGCTAATGTCTAAAGCACTTAATGTGAGCAAAGCTTAAAATAGCTTAAAGTACTAAACAAAGACCTAGACACAACAACCTTCTCTCAACTACTACTGGTCGTAGATACACTCTATTGCTAAAATGACGAACATGTAGTCTAAAGTAGTGGCTGATTGATATGTTTTTTTTATTGTCTGACGCCCATGATAATATTTGGAGAGCAGGGTGGCCAGGGGACAATCTGTAGTGCAGATATCACGTATTTTTAACTCATAACTTACATAATGCATTACAGTAACTGAGAGGCAAAATTGCAGAACTTGAGCATTTATTTAAGGTATCAATCTCGCCTTTTTTGAATAAAATAAATGTTGCATTGCACTTAACAATTATTACAGCTTTGGATAAACAGCAAAAATGATTAAAATCGCTTACAGTATCTTTACAGTAAAAAATAAACATTGTTAGAGTGGTGCACATGGTAACAGCATATTTTTTGTTTTAAATCCCAGGTCAGTTAAAGAGCAGCATGTTGTTATATTTTATACTTTTAAAGATTACATAGATTACATAAGGCCAGTAGTAATGGAGAGAAGTTTGACTTTCCTAGGTATTTGTTTTAGTACATTATGCCGTGTTAAGCTTTTTCCTTTAAATGGAAAAACAAAGCTTAATGTAAAAGTGATTACTTGCTTTTTTGGGCAACATGTTTGTCATTTCAGCAGAAGAGATCACTTATGAAAAGTAATAAGTAAGAGAGGTTTGGCATTCATTGTTTTAGTATGCTAAACCTTTAAACTCTACCAGGGAATGCCGGATTATGTTCTAGGTGACCACAGTCGATTGAATGCTGTAATGAGATGAAGATAAATATCATGCTGGTTCTCTAGCTGTTTTGTCATGTTGGAGATTCAGGCTGCTTTACATCAGATCAACTTTCATCAATCAACAGATCAAATTTAGCTTTTTTCCATTCTCCCAAATTAGAGCCAAACCTTTGAACGCTTTTAAGTGTCCATCTTCTACTCATGCTCTAAAAACACAATGTACAGTATTACATGATGCACCGGTCCTGGCATATAGGTTTTTACAAATCTAGTCATAGTAAATTACTGGGTCAGAATAAAGAAGACTGGCTTGTGGTCATGCTACAGAATTTTTCACAAAATTTCTCGGTAACAAAATATACGTAAAAGTTGTCTTAACTTGCACTAGTACATACACAATCTAGCAGTGTGTGTGTGTTTTGGGCTTATATCACTGGATGGATCACTGGACCACTAAAAATAGGGGTTGTGTTTGTTTTGAACTTTAAAACAGCTGTGTTCAGCTAATTTCTGATTAAATTGCTGGTAAAAGCAACATAAGGCTACAGTACCTGTGTATTTGTTGCACAGCTGATATAAAGTGTGATATTATTGTAATATAGTCATGTAATGCTCAATCTGCAACACTTTTCTATTAAATACTTGTATTTAAAGCAGTTTCTTGTGTCATCTGGAGACAGAGATTCCAGAAGATTTTAAAGACATATTTTAACTATTTTAACTTATTTTATAACAACCTTGGTTTAGAAGATTTTTTTGCCAAAAAAGTTGCTTTTTGAAGTGGATGGATACTGAGCTCAACAGTGTAACCAATTCAAGAATGTTTATTTATCATTTAGCTTTATTTAAAACAAAACCTAGTCCAGAAAAAAATATTGTGTGATATACTATACATGTAAATATTTATATGCTTTCAGGTCATTCTGGAGACATGCACAGCACAGAAAGTGATGCAGGAGGAACCAAAGCATACATTACTGGTAATAAGGCTAGGTGATGAGGTCTTACCTACCTCCAAAACAGTCTTGGCAGACATATATTAATGTAATTTTGATTTACATTCTTTAGAGAGATGTGCTGAAATTGGAGGCAGAAGAGAAAGGCTGTGTGGATGCCTGCCTGCGTTTTCTGGACTGCAGAGCAGGGTGCTGGCCCACTGCAGAAGCAATCTGTCTGCTGCGTTTGGGACTGGAGTGTACAAGCAGTCGAGCCCGAGCCAGACCCAGCATAGAGGCTGTATGTACCCTCTCACACACAGTAGGGAGATAATGTTGTAATGCCAGACAGTAATGTATGGTTGTCGAAATGGTGAACTAGATGTTTTGTTTCATTTTTGTTATTGTACAGTGTGGAAATTTGCAATAAATACAGTACAAATGTATATATTGTGGGGACACCCAAACTAAAGGAGCACTGAGACTTGAGTTCCTCTGGTAAATCAGAAACACATCTGTTGAAGTATCGGGAAACACATATCCAAATAGTTTTGTACAGAGTGTAACAGAACTTCTGTAACAGAAATGTGGTAGCCAGGAGGTTAAGGTACTGGACTAAGCACTAGAAGGTACAGTGGTCAGATCCCATCTCTGTCAAACTGCTACTATTGGGTCATTTCAAGTGTGCCAGCAACCCATATATACTCACACCTGGACCTTTATGCAATGTTAGACAGCTGGCTCAGTTGTTGTAACACTGACCCTTAGTGATGAAACTCACTGGGTTGTATTCCGCCCCTGAAGGTATGCTGGTTACGCACTTGCATTTTGGATCCTTAAGCATTTCATGAAGTGGTGTATTTCTACCAAAGACTCTAGAATCCAGTGCTACTCAGGGTGAGGGCTGGGTATGATCTACAGACAATCAATGCCTTCACATTACGCAGAAAGCATGAGAGGAATTCTACCATCCATTAATGTACTTTTATGACCCTGTTGGACATGCTGGAAAGCTGTAAGACTTAAAAGGATGATACAATGGACAATGGACTACAATGGGTTTTTTATGAAAGCCTAAAATGCATCGATACACAGTTTTTCACTTAGGCTCTGGCACCTATTCTGGAGAACACAGGTTGCTAGTGTAAGGATACCATGGAAAACACACCAGTCGCAGGGCTTGGGAAGGGTAACTTTAGAAGCAACTGGAGATGATTCCCTGACAGCTGTCTCTAACTGAGGCACAGCCAACCAGTTGGGAATGGAATGCCTAAACCGGCAGGAAGGCAGTGCCAGGAATCAAAAACTGTGCATGTGGTGGTTTAAACAAATAAACAAACATATCCTATAGAAATCTTGTGTTTTGACATGAGTTGAACTTCTCCAGACTTGTGCAATCCCTGCCATGCTTTCAATACTAAAAATACTAATTCTAATGCATCATTTATTATTATTCTGGGTTCTGTAGGTGTTACAGAAGCTCAGCGAGTGTCTTCCTTTGCCGTTCCCTCCAGTGGACCAGCCACAGACCCTAGATGACATGGCCTTACCCCAGCTGGTTCATGACAGCAAAGGGATTAACCCCAGTCTGCCTACTGAGGATGAAGAGACAGAGGAACCTGAACCTCCCAACCAACCAGAACATCATGAGTGCACTAATTCAGAGGGCACTTCATTGAGCACTGAGAAACGTAGGATTTGCCAATCCAGTAGTTCTGTCATTGACAGCGGAGTAGAGCCTGCAGCTGCAGGATGCCTGCAGACGTACTGCGAGCCTGTAGTGGATCTGTACAGCAGCTGGCCAGTGGAGTGCAGCTGTGTGTCTGGAGCAGAAATGGGTTGTGAGGATTGCTGGGTCAATGGCTTTACAGACAATCCATCATTTACTCGGCAAGGTATGTAATAATAATCTCTAAGTGATAACATATGGGTATAAAAAACCTGTAAATAAAATTGCAGTGCTCTGTGTTTCAGAGGGTGGAACCATAAATAAATAAATTACATAGCAGGGCGGTTAAATACTAGGGGTGCTATAATGTTTTTTTAGTTGATGCAATAGGTAAACTATTCATTTGAATGTAGAAATATTTCATTTGAAAATAGAATTTATCGCAATTCCCATCAGGGACGGTGCCGAAACTGGTAGCTTTCACAACAGCTTGTTGTGTAATGCTTGTAATTTCTTTGCATTGTAGTCATATACAGTATTTTTTGATAGAACAAATATCTGAGCTATTATTAGTTTTTCGTTAGTCTAACAGGTTTAAGCTTATTTTATTAGTATAGCTGCATGTCAAAATAATTGCCTATGCTAGTTGTTTATGCACTACAGGTGTGGAGTGGAACAGACTGGAAAAAGTACTGGAAAGTGAATTGATTTTATGTGTGTATGGTTTTACACAGCAATGTTCAGGACATGTGATAATCACATTTTTAATGTTGTAGGGGACAGAAGCCAGTCCTTTCTGAATGCTGTTGATAATCCAGCTAAAAGGAGACTGAAACATAAAATTCATCTGTACAACCAAGGCTTAATCAAGACTGAGGAACTTCTTTCAATGACATCAGAGTGATTTAGTCACCCACACATCTTACACATCTCTGGGAAGCTACAAATTTCATCAATACCTCAATGCATAATCACCAGTAAACATTCAATCCAATTCAAAGACCAAGAACCTAAGCTATTTAAGTTATAAACCATGTATGTATATGTTTGCTTATACTGTACAGGAAAAGTTTTTTAACGTACTACCATTTAAGTTCATATAGCTTATTTGCTCCTTTATTCAAATAGTAGCAAAACAATTGCACACATTTTTGTGATTATACATATTTAAGTGATTTTATGAAGGTGATCTGCAATATTTTCTGTATTTTAAGAATAATTTGATGTTTATCACTTTACTTTCTTTCTTATCCACTTAATCCTTGACAGAGTTTTGGGGGGAAGCCAGCACTAAGCTGGAGGCATAGGGCATATGGCAGGAATAACCCTAGACAGGGCACCAATCCATCGCAGAGCAAAACACACTCTTACACTCCATTACACACTCAAACACTAGTGTAAATTTAACATAATCAGTTAACCCAACGCATGTCTAAGGAATGTAGTAGGAAACTGAAGTACCAGGAGTAAACCCGTGGGGGGAATATGCAGTCTCCACACAGAAAGCACACAGACCTCGACTTCTGGGATTGAACCCAGGAACTTATACAAGTGAGGTGAGACTCGGGCTCAAGACCCAGTGGTGCCTTCAATCCTGGTTGGGGGGTGGGGGTTGTTAGATATATTGATTATCCCCAGTGTAACAACAGAACTCCCCGACTCTGGAGTGGACACTCTGGAGTAAGGCTGTGAGGTGTACCGCTATTTAAGTGTATACCGGTATGGTGCTGTTCCATAATATGGATTTTGCAATACCGTTGATACCAAGATAAACTCAGAAACAGGAAAAGAGCTGCCATGCACAAAAGATACATATAAACACCTGCAACTGGAAAACACAAGGAAAAGCAAGATTTAGTATTGACATTACTCATTCTTTTGACTTTATAATTACATTTTTATTATGACTACTTTGAATGGCATATAGAAGTTATTAATAACAAAAAAATTAATATTATGTTTTTTATTTAATTTATTTTTGGTATATTGTGATATTATATTGCTATTGTATTGATAGTGGAAAATATTGCGATATTATTTTTTTTCAAAGCAAAGCATTTTGTTTCTCAGGACCATAGGCAAATAACTCATCAAGTTGTTAGAATTGAATGCAACTTTAGCAGTCTTTAACAGCCACCAGATCCCATGCAGAACCTGGATTCGTTGACAATATGTTTCCAGTCCATAGCAGTCCAGGTTTCTTGTTCACGACACCTGTGTCTAGATGGTGGACAGTGAAACTGTGGGAGCTGCCCATGATCGTCATAGAGGCATGTATAGCAGGCAGTGATCTCTCACCAAGAGTTATACTGTCCAAAAGTAGCCTCTGAGAGCCTTTTTATAGGGCAGCAAGGGAAGCACATCTGTAATCATTTGCATATGCTTAAGACATAATTACATGCCATGTTTTGAATCTGCCATTTTTATCTGAGTGCTTTATTTGGTAAGTTATTGAGTATATGCATTTTATAACACGCATTGTTTGAAAATTGTCTCTTTTTTATCTACACCTTCATTCCGTTTTCAAAATTTTGGCCAGGGTCTCTGTGGCCTTGGAGAGCAAGTAGTGCCACCTACCGTCCCACCTCTTGTAATGCCCCTGGACCCCCACTTTGGGAACTGGGTTAGAATATGCATTAACTTAATTCAGGTTTTCAATACACCAGTCCAGGGGATCGCACATTTTAATGCTTTGTCTTAGCTAGCACCTGATTCAAATAATTAACTAAACAAATTTGTTATGACCTGGGGTGTGATAGCTGTGTTAAAAGAGAGAGCAAACCAAAATATGGTAAGGCATAAGGTCCCTGAGAATGGGACCAGGAACCCCTTGATTATTTTATAACAACAGGTATTGGTTAGTAGAACATAGATGGGCTTTGCCAACATGCACTGTTAAAAAACCTATAAATGTTTTTCTTCACAAAGCAGCAAACACGTATGTCATTGTTATGATAGCAGGTGGTGTTTTAATTAAGGACCCAGTATGCGGGATAGGTGTACCCCACGACGTATAATAAGA
>JAUZSU010177832.1:0-12734 GCA_034780255.1 Parotocinclus maculicauda | reverse complement strand
ATATTTATGGTGAGTGCTTAATTTGCTGTTGTGCTGTGGTTAAAGATTAGCATTAGTCTGACCTTTTTATTGACAATGCAAAGTTCAGCATTATCATTATATATATCATGTCATTATATACACACACACACACACACACACACACACACATATGTGTGTGTATGTATATATGCATAAATGCATGCTGTTTTTTTTAATTAATTTTTTTAATATATATTTTATTTTGTTACGATCAATCAGCCACCACTCATTATCAGCCGATTTGCGTGACAAAGCATGTGATGGGCGTATGCCGATCAATGCCTTTCATTGCTGATAAAAAAAAAAAAAATCAATCATCACTTGTACTTTGCAGCCCTGTGTGCAGTGTTGTGTCCCTGCCCTCTGTCCTTTACACTGCACAGGCACGCGGCGGCAAATCATAAAGAAAGATATCTGCCGTATGGAACTTTTACACGGTCTGTGAGTGATGATGTAAAATTTCCATCCTGCAACACGAGCAACAAAAATGCTTGTGCATTAAAATGCTTCAACACAACACACTTAATACGTCATTTAAAGAACAAACTTGGCTGAGAATGGTGAGTTTTCGAGGCTCACTGCAGTTGTAATGCACCCAGAATGTGAATAGTATCCGAAATCTTAGAATGAGTAATATATATATATATATATATATATCTTTTCATAGTCATGCATACTGTGTGTTTATTACACACTACCATACCAAACATGAGCAACTAATGTTTGTAGTTGAAAGCACAGATGTTTACTGGTCACTTTCTAAATCCACGTCAAGTCTTACTGCTGCTTGAGACTGGGTCAAGTCTCCACTCATCTAAGCCTCGAATCTCTAGTGTTCACGTCTATTCCCAAATCTGCAGTGTGTATCTGTATCTCTAGTCTCCACACTTGTATGAGTTTGAGTTGAGTCTTGATCATTTAAGTCTTGTAACTCAGTAACTTAGTGAAAATCAGGTGAAGTCTCCGGTTGATACATTAATCTTACAATCTGTTGTGCTTCCTTCATTACAGGACAAACGCCAGGTATTATATATTCACAACCTGCCAAGCAACGTCACACAGGCTGTCCTCCGCAAGCGCTTTGAGGCCTTTGGAGAACCAGAGGACTGCAGAGTTCTAGTTAAAAACGAGTAGGTACCACTATGGCCATCTTGGAACCATACAAACCTGGAAAACATGCAGGTCTGACCTAAGTGTCTAATCTGTGTGTTTAGGGAGCGCTGTGGAGTAATCACTTTCAGGCAAACTCATAATGATTTGAGTCAGAAGCACAGACGGGACTTAATGAGTCATCATGTAGGAAGTGTCCGGCGGTTCAGCAGGAAGCGCTACATAGATCTGGGTAAGCGGAAAGAAGCTTGAATGTATCTATTGTAATTTGATCCTTTAGCATTGGGGGTCCCATTCACAAAGGAATCAACTGTACTATTAATACCTTAACTGTGTTTTTAGTAGCAGTCAAACATCATCTGTAAATGTGAGCAGCTTTTATTGCCAGCATCTTACTGAACTAAGACAACATTTGCATTGCACTTACACTGAGTGCGTGCTCAGGCATACTTGGACTGACCAAAATAGCTTACAGGCTTAACAAGAAGATTATATCTACAAAGAGGTACGATGGGACAATTTAAGGTGATATCCATAATCAGCAGCCAAAAATCTTTAAAATACACCCCAAAATTTAGCTCACATTTAAAACTGTGGCCGCCCAAGCCCATGTAACCTGGAGAAAAATCTGACTCAGTTTAAAAAAATTCAGCCACATCAACTCACATGCAAAGTTTCAGGAAAGATACAGTGTTCCCTCGGTTCTCGTCATTAATTCATTCCAGAAGACTCATCATGTATCGAAAACGACAAGTAACGAACAAATAATTTCCACAAGGAATAATGTAAATCAATTAATCTGTTCCCGAACCCCCATAAAATCCCCACAATATAATAATATTAATAATAATAACCATCATCATAATAAATTAAACTTATATAGTACCTTTCACAGAACCCAATGACATTTCATAATAGAACAACATAAACTTAATGCAGTCAACACTCAACATCAAAGAAATTCAATTAGACACATTATGAAGTAATAGAGAAAGAAAATAGAAAGGTTTTTGGGGGAGATTTAAATATAAATAGAGTAGAAGCAGAGAAGGAAGAGAGTTCCAGAGGGTGGGAGCAGTCACAGCAAAAGGCAGGAGTAAGTGTGTAGTGATGTACTAAATTGTAGAGTTTATATATTTATATAGACATTATTTGCATTAATGGAATTGTATTGCACGAGTTACCATGCGGATACAATCAGACAAATGTTATAATAAGCTTAGTACAGTCTATCCTATATCATAGCAGTGTTTATTACACATTAACACTTACATTGACTTATATTAACCTACAGTTGGCCAAAATCAGTAACGCAAAGCTTATTTTCTAGTAGAGTTTAGAAAATCTAATGTAATTTAGTGAGTAAGTGAAAAGTAAAAGCAAAACACTTATTTATAAACTCGGGGTGCTAGCCTAGCTGATAAGCTGTATATATGTAGCTTGTGTCCTAGAGGTTCAGTTCCTGGTTTCATTTTGTTTGGCTTTCTTCTTTTTTGGGACCCATTGAGATTATTTGCACTAAGAATACCGTACCATAAATGAAAACATGGGAAGCACAGCAGGGATCTGCACTGAGCCATAGCTGTTGTCAATCTGAATCAGTGTGTACTGAATCATGAGTCGAGTTTCTGTTCGAACGAGTCATACGGTTTGACTCATACAAGTTAAAAGCACGGCGAATACCAAGCAAAGGACGAAAACCAAGACAATTTTTTCTAGTGAACATACGTGAGGGACTGAATTTGACGAGTTCCATTGTATTATGCTGAATTATTATGTATGAGTTTCATTGTATTATGTTGACTTGAATCTTACTATCTCACCTCTTATGTGTTACCTAGATAAACCACAAGCACAATTTCTATAGAGCTAATGTGCTGCTGCATCTGTGTTGTGCTTGCTCCTCAGATGAAGCAGGACCAGGCCCAGTGAAGAGCAAATATGATGCTCTGGACTTTGACACTTTGCTTAAGGAGGCTCAGAGGAGTCTGCACCGCTGATACGCCTTACTGCGAGCTCAGTGATTCTGCCTCCAGAGTCGCCTCACAACCTCAGCCCAGACTCCACTTCATGTTTACATTTTTGAACGATGAAATCGGAGGGGGGAAAAAAAACAGACCTTGACTACTTACTAATGCCAGAGCGCCGCTGAGGCACAAGAACAAAGCTCTAGAAATGAAACAACCACGGAAGAAAAGTGCGGACGTCAAACACGAGCGGCCTCTGCTGACTTCTGTAGCAAACTTTCACTCTCTCCGTTTGGTCATTGTGACGTCTGTATGTGTGTTGCGTTTTGTTTATTTGTTTGTTTTGCTTTGTTTTTTGTAACCTTTTTTGTCACTTTTCGGTGGAAATGCAACTTTCACCGTTTTGTTGTACAAGTATATAAACAATAACTGCTTTATATTAGCAAAACCTTATAGATGTTGAATTGTGCGTGTGTTACAATGACAAAAAAACAAAAAATACCTGACTACGTAGAGTTTACAAATCAAAAAGGAGAAAAAAATATTGTATTTTTTGTCATTTTAGTGCTTCCTTATTTCATCTATGCACTCAAACGAGGTAGCGCTTGTGGTTCCTTGCCTCTCCCATCCGTCTCTGGTTGGGTTTTGCTGCTGGCTGCCACATATAACAAGCAATGGAACCTGAAGACCCGACTAACTTGGACGTACTGGCCACGTTAACCCTTACCCTCCTAAAACTCAAAATTATTTGAATGCACTTGGATGCACAGCATCCCACGTATAACGAACAAGCCATTTAGAATGAAAAGGCCATTTCATTCGAAAAATTGGGTCTACCAGAAACATTTGGGCGCTTTTTCGCTAGAATGTACCCCTTGAATGTAGTCTGTTGATCTTTCTTTGTCCAGTGGTCAAAACATGGCATGCACTTGGAAGTCAACGTTTGTACGGGTAGCTCTAGAGAGAAGGGAAATGGAACTCTTGGAGGGGGGGTTATTTTTAAAGCTCAATCTCCTTAGAGATACTAGTGTATCTCTAAATGCCGGATCATACTTGCTACGTGACTGATCATATGTACATGAAAAATTTCCACTATAGCCGAAATGTCCCTACTAACCTGGGTAACATCTCACATTGCACACTACCATACTAAATAGTGTTTAAAGAGCTGTTATGGCAACTGGAGAAACTGGTTTGTCTTAGTATCAGTCGAGATGGTTCAATGGCAGTGACTTATAACTGATGTGTTCTTACAATCCAAGCAATTGTAGCGTAGGGCTCTTGCTTGTCAATAGTGACAGTTTGTAAGAGGTGGGATTTGAACCCTGAAGCTTCTGGTTCAGAGTCCTGTTTCTTAACTGCTAAGCCAACACAGACCCTATTTGTGGATTAGTATGTTCCTTAGTATAGATGGAAACTAGGATTTTTTAGTTTTCATCCGCTGATGCAGTTAATCAAAAAGATGTACAACTGTATTTATTTCCAGTAATTTTGCTGGCCCCATTGAAGTGTCCCAAAGTCACCAGTTTTCCTTGGTTTTGTAGATTCTTGATGTCCTAATCGGCCACAGTCTGTTTAACCTGGTGCTCTGCTGCTCTGGTTTATGTTAATCAGGTAACGGCACGATTGATGGATGTTAATGGGTTCCACTTTTGAGTTGTTGTCGTGCCAGTGTAATATATTAATTATTATGTGTAATGCAGATTGTAGCTTTGGTTGTAAAATGTATTTCTTTTAGCATTAGGAATAAAATAGTTTCTGTTAAAGGCTTTCCATGATCTTATCGTAAGCTGTGTTTCAGATCATGTGTTATGACCTTATACCTTACGTACCTAATACTTTGGGTAGGAAACGACATTAAATAGAGAAAATGTAAATCCCTCAAAAGGTTCAGGTTCAAATTTGGGCTATTGTGTACGCTCAGTTAAAAGCAAGTATGACCTCGGCCTAATGTGTTTACATCTCCCTCTCTCACAGGCTCTTTCTATACTCAAGTGGTCAGTTTTTCTACTCTCTCCTGTCTAAGGGGAAGGTCTTCGGGTTTTTGCCTCGTACTTCAAACTCTTTAAAGTTCTCTGTCTGTGTTAAAAGTGTACCCCTGTGTCTGTGTTTCCTCCGGTCCTGGGATGATCTTGGTCCCCCAGTGCATGCTGGGAGTTGAAGTCTTTTCGCTCTCGGCTTTGCGTTCTTTTTAAAGGGGGGCTTGGCGTCTAGCCCATGGATCCTGTACAACGTGCTCTTGTGAGTGTGTGTGCGTGTGTGTTTGTTACGCATGATCCCCGCTCCTCTCTTTTATCCAATCACCGATGTCCTCCTCAGCACCACACCAGGAACTGAATGTTTACATAATACTTTAATCGAGCGCACACTAAGTACGAGACGCCTTACTCAGTGTTAAGGCTCCTCTATCAGGATGTGCCTTATTGGCCTTCCCTAGACGATCCTAGGTCATCGAACATTCAAACGCACGTGAGCGCAAAGCGAACTAAATGCCCACGTCGATTAGGACTAAACCTGAATGAGTGTTTGTGCTTAGTACGCATACTACTGAAGGGACATAACTTGCTGTTTACATGACTATATATAGATTTCTATATACATAGATATATAACGTGTACATAGCCCTGTGTATAATGTAAACGAGTTATACGGTACTGTGCTGTGCAGAGCTGTGTTCGAAAGCGGCCGCCTCCGGCTGTTTTCTAGGTTAAAGGTGTACCGATGACGCAAGCATACGGTGATGACCCAAGGTTGAGCAATACAGAGAGAAACAAAGGATATTTCCTCTGGACGTGGCTTCTTAAGCAAATGCTGTTGTAAAAATGTCCCTTTAGAAGATGTTGGAATATTTTCATTTGTTTCTTTTTTGTAATCAAGTATTTTTTTTAACTGAATTAAGATGCAATACATAATATCTAAAGGAGCATTTCTGAGAAATGGAAGGTCTTATTTAAGAGGTTGGTTTTGGGAACGATCCTTGAAATGAGATCCTGTACTGTATGTTGCGCTGAGATCATTCAGTCCTACCACTAATCTGCAAAAGGTTGGATGCCCTGTATGGACAGTATTGTCACTTTACTGTACTGACACGGACTTGATTCCTCTTTCCTCCCATGGGCTGTGGTCCAATCTGAGATGATCACTTTTGAACCATTTGCTTCCAAATGGTTTTTGTTAAGTTGAAGAAGAGTTGCATATTGGGATCCTCCGTAGTCCTCACTGGAAATGATTTGGCATTCAGAGGGGATTGATTTGTGATCACTTTTATATGGAGCAGAACAATGCAGGATTAGTGAATTGTGTGTGATTGATTGTGTGTGCGTGCGTGCCTGTGTGTGTGTGTGCATGTGTACTGGTGTGTTTTAGGTCTGCAACTCTTGGGTGCGATGCAGGAATGCACAGCTCCAGTCCACGAGGTCTAGAGGCCAGCATAGTTTACTGATTTCTTCTCAAATAAGAAATACATCCGATTGTTAACTGACAAAGTCACCAAACCGTGCTAGTAGTTGTGCATTCCTGCTCTACTCTGTAGAATCATCCAGGGGTCATACAGACAGGCCGGTCTCACAAGGAGAGCCTTAAACCAAGAGGGAAAAAATACACTGCTACCAAGCTTTTATTAATAATATGTATCTAGTGTCCTTTAAAACTCCAATCTGTTTTCTTAAGTGAACCTTTTCAATACAGCCATATTACAAACGGTGTATAGAGTACATATATATAAAACTATATATGTATTTGTGTTTGTGTAGATAACTATATATAGATGATATAATTTCTTATAGAGAACTTTAATCCTTTTATTCAACATGTGAAAGCACTTCAACACATTTCAACATGTGGTGTCGAACTAGAATGTACAGAGTGACGATCCAAATGAAACAAGAAAAAAACCTCCCAAAGGGAACCCTGTTCAAATGCAATACATCTTCATTTTAGCAATCACTATATATGAGGCGAGTTGACCAAAAATGATATTTGATGTCTGTACATTTGAGGTGTAGTACCACGTCTCACGAATGAAAGTCATGGTTTGTGTGTGTGCGTGTGTGTGTGTGTGGTCATCATTGTAATACGTTCAAGGAAATAAACCAATTCAGTCACTTTAAAGCCATGTTCACAAAAGCTCACAATGTTGATCAAATGAAAATGTCCACTAATTTATCATGTTGTATTGGGGAACTGTTTCTCTATTCTATATATACCATGATCATAAATCGAAATCCAATTTAATTTTGTGTTAGTTTGGTGCCAGAGCCTCATGAACAGAAGACCTCTGAATCCATAACGCTAGTGATGGTTATAGTGTTGCTGCTTGTGTTTGGTGGAAGCGAAATCAGCGTCAAAGGGCATACATTGATTTCTACGTTGTTTCATTTCGATTTTTGAGTCTTTACATCTAATGACTATCAAACGTTCTATGATTTTCTTCCCCTTTTTTAACTTAGTTTTTGGTATATGGTAAAATACTGCTAGTAAGATTTTATATTTTTACATATATTTGGTTTTATTTTGAGTTTGGTTTTTTATTTATATGCCACTTAGTTTGAATGTCTGTTGGTTTTTTTTCCTTTATATTGTGTGATTTTATGTTTTAAAAATGGAGAAAAATGTGTTTCAGTATTTTTGAATTGTTCAAATCTAGTTTCACAGATTATCTATACAGTGGAAATGATCTGATATTCTAAATTATATTTTAATTCATGTACATAGCAAAAATGAAAAGGATGATGGTTTCGTTTTAAACTGAATACAGTTCTCTTCTGAGATTGTTTACATTATTAAACTGTAGAAACTGATTCTCATATACTGTAAAAGCTACATATACTCATTAATTTGCCTCCAGATAATAAAAAAAACAATGAATACAGGTAATTTGTGTCTGTATTGTGAGTTGATGGGTGACAAGGTAATGTGTTTTGTATGTGTGAAGCAATGCACGTAAATAGAAACAAAGTTATAAAAGCAAAAAAAAAAAAAACATTTTATTTTACCCCTATACGTCCTGTTCAGAGTCATAGAGGAAGGTCTGGAACCTAACCCAGAATTAATTGGGTGCAGGCAGATGTATACCATGGACAGCTTGCGAGACCACTAGACCTTCCCGTTGCAGTCCCTACACTCAGTTATTGACTAGACACAAGTGAAAGTATGCATTTATTGACCCTCCTGCATTTAGTTCTTGCTATTTAGCACTAGTATTTGCTAGTTCTATGACAGTATAGCAATACTAATACTTCAATACTCACTGACAAGAAGTAAAACACAGATAGAAATGTCTAATTGCTGCAAAACTCAGTTATACAGTTATGTATCAGGCAGATATGTAAATGACAGGTGTAGTCTGATTAGACATTGGGTCTTGGCACAAGAGGGAGTAAAAGTGCTTCCCTGCTTGCCTATAAAAAGGCTCTCAGTGGCTACTTTTGTGTGTGTACCTTTGAGAGTAAGAGATTGTTGACATGTCTCTATCATGCAATAATATACTCTTTGAGAGGGGCACATCATTGGACTGAAAGAAGCAGGCTGGTTGTTGATGAATTGTCTACCATCTAGGCCAGTAAGAGGCATTGGGAGCATTTTGTGACAGCATGCCCACATGGTGAACAGGCTCTAAACATTTAGACAGACCACTAGTAGAGATGTAGACATAGGTGGCACCTTCACTACACACCCTGTGTGTTTTTCTGCCCAGATCACTTTCAGGCGTTTAGCAGAACTGTGTCGTCATGGCATAAATACATGTCCTGCCAATAAGAGCCAGACAAGTATGGAGGCTTTCCTCAGCCTGGCTGGTCACCAGATTTATTGCCAATTGAACTTTCATGGGAGCACCTGCAACATCTGTAAGCAAAGGTGCGACAGGATCCCATACAGAACCTGTTTGTCTCCATGTCCAGCTACATATTGTCTTGTATCCAGGCTAGAGGTGACCTAACAGGTTTCTAGAACCTCCTTTCAATTGTACATTTTTCCCCAATAAGCTTACTCTAATGTAATAACTTTTATATATTATCATTACATTCACACATTTTCAATGACACAACACAGTTTCATTCGATTCAACTCCTTTTGGTGTGCTAGTTTTTAATCAATAAGTGTATAATGCTTTTTGAGTTTGTAGAATATAGTCTAACAGATCTTGTGCACTTCATAGTTGTCTTTCCTCCAAAATTTTCTCAATTTCCATCTTCAGCTCACAACACAGGTTTTTAATGGCATTTAAATCAGAACATTAATACTTGAAAGAGAACAGATCTTTGTAGTAACCTTCCTTCTTTTTACCTTCTTACTTTTTCTCGCCTAATTTTAAGTGTTTGTTGCCAAATAACGTTCTAACCATCCTAACTGTGTGTAAGACCAACTACACTTGCATGGATGCTTGGTGGAAAAAAGAAAAAAAAATGTTTATTTTAAAGGACTGCTTTGTCTGCCTGAGGTTCACAAAAAGTATGCAATCCTTGTTTACTGTACAATGCTTTACACCAAATCATATACAAACTTTACCTACTGTCTTGTCTTTTCATGCCACCATAGAAATTATTTACTGTATACACCTACTTATTTAATATGTGGAGCAAAAAGTGATATGCACTATATTACATGGCAGTACCTTTACAACTTATGTATGTTTAGAAGTAATTACTTCTGATTGTAACTCAAGTGGAGACAGATGACTTCTAGTTTTAACAGACTATTATTTCACTAGCAGAATCTCTCCTTTCACTCAACTATAGTAGACCACTAATAATTACTATAGTATATTAAACGCATAGGGATTCCATTATCTTTTTACTATTTTCAGTCACCTTATACTGGATGGAATGCTTCATGAAATGCTTACCTTTCCAGTCAAGTGCCGTGGCGTATCTGCAAATGTGCTGATGTAGAAATATGTGTAGATGTTACTAAATTACAGGTGGCTTCATGCACTTTATTAAAATATGATGTAATTTGATAACAGATTTTGTTTCATTTTTATTTTGAGTACTGCAGTAAGCTTTTTAAATGAGAATGAATGAACTAATAACTAAAATCAGATAACGACTGCTTATCTACTTTGTTCTTAAACGCTAGTCAATGTTACAAAATAACTCTTGGAACAGGGCAGGTTGAAAGGGAGATTGAAGTGACTGACTTTATCTCTGTTGCGCATGTAAGCAAGCAATGTATGATTGGCTGCTACATCAAAAATGTGGTATCCAGGCAGATCAGGAAGACAGAACGTAATTCCACCCCCTCCTCCATTAATGCTGCATGAGCCGGGGGCAGTTCACCGCTCTATTGGCCTGTGATCCAGATAACAGCACGAATCTGCTTTCCGCATAAGCTCTGTGTGTGTGTGTGTGTGTGTGTGCACTACCAAGGTGACTGCACTAGACACTCTGTCTGCAGCTTTGTAATCTAAGACAGTCAGCATGACGTCACACAGCACTGACGTACATTACGTGCGCATAAGCAGTGACGCCAGTGCTATAGCTGAACTCCTCTGTCCCTCCAGTTCCTGCTCTACCAATCAGCTAGCTCATCTTCTAACTCAATTATGCTACGCCTGCAGGCATCATCTTGGTGTGTGTTGGATCATTATGCACGCTCCCTGTGGGACAGTTAGCACGCGCACCAGCTTGGCCAAGTGTGCAATTATTTTGGCATAGAGTTGAAAATCTGCTGCAGAAAGGCACTAAGAACAATAAGTTTATTTGTCAGGACTGAGTATATTTTTAGCACTGTCAGGTTTCCTAAGTGTACACCATTCTTCTTTGGCACAATATGGGTTGACGTAAATTTAGGATATTGGGATTTAGGATAGGATTTAGGATAGTAAATTTATTTTATCTATACACACTTTGGAACTGCTTGATATGTAAAGGAATATGCTGTAATGGGATAATCACCATATTAACTCCCTGGACACAATATTTGTCACCTTGCATGTTAAGGTGGTAGTAACATGAGGCTTCTGCAGATGGCGTTGCACTAGAAGGATCATTCTATAAACACCAGGGGGATGCGCGATGGGATTCATAGCTTGAGAAGAGGTGGTACAGTGCACTTGTTTAATGTGTGGAGAATGGGTCACAAAGCAGATGTTATGTTAATGCCAAAAATGAGTAACTGCATTTGGGTGTGCCGAAGTCCATAGTGTAAAGTCAGTAGCTGAATTTGCAAGTGCACCAAAGTGTACGGTCATGCAGGTCTACTAGAAGTGGCAAGAATCCCAGTCTACAGGAAATTCTCATCAGAATTGTGACTGAAAGATAAAACTAGTAGGTACGTTTAGGTATGTATATAATTACTGTTAAGTCTCTTTATTAGAACAAAACCAGGATAGAAAGGACATTTATATGCAATATTAAAAACTTAAAATTACAAAAGTGCATTTACTGTGATTAAAAAAACAGACAAACAAAAACAGCTTCTATATGCTACAGTAGCATGTATGTTTTGACCTCCCCCTACAGTTGAGAAACAGCAGCTTCATCAGGGTTCCAGCTTGCCACTTGATACATTTCATGGAAGCGTGATTAGGATTTTTTTTTTTTTAAAGTGTCACAGCCAAGAAAAGAGGTCCCACTAAATATTGCAGAAGCCATTTTATTTTTTCCTGTATTTTCTGTTCATGTCTTAATAAAGAGACTGTATAATAATTATATATGGTTCCTCCCACAGTCCAAAGACATGTGTGTTAATTGGTTACTCTAAAGTGGCCCTTTGTGTGTGATTGTGGATTAAGAGGAAGATAATTGATGGATGGATGTACATTTAGTGGCTTTCTTATACTAGTGCACTGGTGTGTAAAAAATCTGCAACAATACTTTTAAATAACTTATTTCACTGACCAAAATAAGCCATTGTCACTAGCAGACTCAGACCTGTGGGTCCCACTATAATAAAGATTTTCACAATTTGCATCACGTGAGCCCGAGTCGAGTGCCAGGTCTCCAAATCCAAATGAACTTGTGTTCAATAAAGTATTTTAGGTTTGTTATTAGTTGCTGATATATTTTAACACAGTAGTAACCACCTACTTAAATCTTCAGGATTAACAAATCTTTAAATAACAAACCTGTCATTAAAGAAAAATGTTCAGAATATATTTTTTACAATAGAACGTTTGTGCAAAGGCATATATGGTGTTGAAAGGAAAGAAGCAAAACATTATTATTACAATATTATGGTTAGCCTGTAGTTTGGTTAGCCAGTATGCTAGCTAGGTAGTGTAATAGCAAAAGTTTTATTAAGTTTTGTGGGAACATGATCTGTAATCTATAGGTGTGCAAAAACATGTTAAATTTAACAACCAAGGCCTTAAATGTATAATAAATTATGTTGCAGCCATAAATCGCTGTTCACCCCAACAGCCAAACAATGCTCCAGATCCATAAGCAGAGACGGGAGTTACAGAGTGGAAGTCTGTCATTCTTGTGTGTGTGTGTGTGTGTCATGTATGTATTACATTGTGTAACCAAATGTGCCCACAACAATAGGGACACAATGGTAGGGACACCTTGCTGGTCCCCATGAGGAGAACTTTTTTTTCTTTTAAACAAAATCTGTAACTGTTAGGGTTCCTACCTGCGCTCGGATCGTGCGGCTGTCTTCGCCGGTCGCCATTACAGAGCCATCGGTGAGGCA
>JAUZSU010177822.1:0-12734 GCA_034780255.1 Parotocinclus maculicauda | reverse complement strand
CTCTGGATGTTCAGACATGACTGTAGTTTGTTCAGGCTGCTGCTGAGGTGTATCACATGGTGCTGTACTGCCCCCCCCCTCTGTTTAGGGTGGTACTGCAGGATGGGGATGTGTGCTGGCAGATTGTGTGTGTGTGTGTGTGATTGTGTGATTGTGTAACACTGATTGTGGTTGTGAGGCAGGTGGTAGATGATTGTGGCTCAACATTCTGTTCTATTTTCTCTATTCCAGCATCTAACCAGTAAGAACAGGATGAAGAATAACAGCATAAAGACCAGCAAACAGAAAGTGATTCTACCTGCTTCATGAGTACTATCAACACAGAAGTGTATTCTCTCAATATGATGTCACTTCCTGTTTATTAGTGACTGTAACGACCAGCTGAATCTAAAGGGACTGAAATGTTGTAATTTCTGATTCAAAGTCTGATTATTTTGGTACAGAGCTTTTAATAAGAACATCTGCAGAAGATGAAGCTCTTTATTCTCATGTTCCTGATCTCAGTAAGTGGATCCCCCTGATTTGGATCTGTTTCACCATTAGGTGTGGTGAGGAATCTCTAACCAAAACCATCACATAACTGGTACTATAGGAACTATCAGAAAATTCTAACATTACACTGGGATTATTGTATAATAATTAGCTTAGAAATCTCATATTGTTATTAAAGCTTTCACATGGTCTGCAGTAATCTGATCTTCTTTCTATCCTCCAGTTTATGGGATTTATTTGTATTTCCAACCAGATCTCACAATAATTATTAACAAATCCTGCTACGATTCCCATGATCAGTACAGCTTATACTGGTATTTATACTGGTCTTTGTGTGTATGGGTTTTTGAATCTGACAAACTCTGACATGATCTTAAAACACAACTGTATTTGGGACGAGGCCAAACTGCACAAGATGGGGCTAAGTGGGAACCAAACATGTAAAGTGTGTAAGGAAGGGAATGAAGAGTTAAAACACTTATTTATTAACTGTCC
This sequence comes from Parotocinclus maculicauda, assembly GCA_034780255.1. Classification (NCBI taxonomy): domain Eukaryota; kingdom Metazoa; phylum Chordata; class Actinopteri; order Siluriformes; family Loricariidae; genus Parotocinclus; species Parotocinclus maculicauda. Next base: position 11,747 of record JAUZSU010177822.1, on the reverse strand, counting down.
AAAATTACAATGTCTGATCAGGAAGCTTAAAGACATGTCTGATTATTTTAATTCCAGTAAAAGGGAAACAGAAGCAGCATGGGAACACTGGCTTTTGTTTGGATATAAGGGAAGAGGAGAGAATTATTTTGTACACAATCTTCTATTAGCAGTGGCAAAGCAAACACTAGACATGAGGAGAAACTTTGTTAAATATAGAAATCTGATGGTGAATATATGTAGTGTTTATAAACAAGTCCTAACGTAGTACGTAGATAACCTTTATAAATACTAGAGAAGAGAAAAGAGGCAAAGGGAGGCTTTTAAACAATCCTTTTATTCTCCAAAGCTCTTATAGTTTCATATGAAAATGACCAGATTGTACATTGTGTAAATAAGAATACAAACATTTGTACTGAAACTGAACTGGTGTAAAGAAAACTTTTAATTAAAAATAAAAAAGCACAGTTGCTTATCAAGTGAGAGGTAGCAGGTTCAAACCCAAACCTAAACAACCCAAGATTTCAGAGTTTGATGGTTATTTAAAAAAAAATAAAAGCATGTTTGCTTATCAAGTAAAAGGTTTTGGGTTTAAAGCACAGATTTAGTAATCCACGTTTTTTTAATTTGTTGCAACACTGAAATGTGGTGATGTTTTTATGTTTACCTGATTTTTGGTAATTTAGGTAATTTTGGTAAGAGCCAAAGCCTGGATCAATAACAATAACAAACTGCTAGTAACGGGAGTGCATGATGTAACGAGTCAGAGCTAACAACCTGTCTCTGAACATAGTCCCAAAACAACAGATGATGCTGCTGCTGGTAGAGCTGGACGTGTCCACACAGTGCTAGGTGTAGAATAAGTACAACAGAGAGCTTAGGACACAGCCCTGGGGGACTCCAGTGTTGAGTATAAAGGTGGACGAGACATGTTTACTTATCCGAACCGATGAATGACATGTATTAAAGATAAAATAAAGAATTAAACAAATTAAAGAATTTATCAGGATTTGGCCAGACTAAAGTTCCCATATTTAATGGAATGGAATAACCAGCCTCTCTTTATAGATATTTTATATTAGCCTATAAGCTAACTCGATGTAGAAGCTTAAAAATAAGCTTCAGTTAAGAGTTATACTGAATCATAACAAATGTTTCTTTTTCACACTATTTTAAAAGAGGTAAATATTTCCTGGTAATTGTTCCTCACTGAATTTTACAGTCAGATTTATTATTTGCATGAGCAAAACAAATTGTGGGTTCATTTGTGCACAGCTGCTGGAGTTTGTAACTAACTCAGACCATTCAGACATGATTTAAACAGAACATAAACAATGATATTCTCTCTTCTTATTTAGTATACTGATGATTTTTATTTAGATTTCCAATATTCATATTACTATATTATCCTTATGGCTTTAGAATTTAATAATCTAGAATAAAATAATCTGGGGGATTTTCCTTCTCTTTTCATATTTATTACTTTTAATAATAGACCCATTTAATTCAGTTCGTGTGATTCCATAAATTACTTTTTATTCTCTTTCTCTCTCTCTCTTAAAAAAAGAAAAAGAAAAAACCCACACAACCTTTACAGTATCAGAAGAGCCGAGATTAAAAACACATTTATTTACTCAGGCTTTGGATTAACTGCACTTCCTGTTGTTTTAATCTGAAATGTCTCTATTTGGAAAAGATCAAAGGCTGAACTGAATAATAAAAAACTCCAGTTAAGAGTTAGATTTGGCCTTTTTTTGGTTTTGATTTGATTTATTTAAAATGATCCGTTAAGAGGATGGATCTCTAATGAGTCTGGATCTTCTCAAGGTTTCCTCCTATAGTTCTAAGAAAAGTTTTTCCTTTCTAAAAGCTTCTGTTTGTTTCCTTAATCTGAGTTTCTATTGGAATTTGATCATTTTCTTTCCTGATCAGCTCAATCTTGGAACTCAAAAACAAATCAGCTTGTTTTTTCCAACTTTAGATAGAGTTACTCCTACTAGGATTAAATGCATTAGGGGGAAAAGGCTAGCATCATAATATAATTACCAAACCTGTACCTTAAGATTAAAATATCTAATTTTATACTATTAGATCAGGTTCAGATCTACTGACTCCATTAGATCAGATTAAAATCTACTGACACCATTAGATCTACTGACTCCATTAGATCAGGTTTAGATCTACTGACATCATTAGATCAGGTTTAGATCTACTGACATCATTAGATCAGGTTTAGATCTACTGACTTAATTAGATCAGGTTTAGTTCCACTGAATCCATTAGTTCAGGATCAGATTTACTGACTCCATTAGATCAGGATCAGATCTACTGACTCCATTAGATCAGGTGTAGATCTACTGACTCCATTAGATCAGGTTTAGATCTACTGACTCCATTAGATCAGGTTCAGATCTACTGACTCCATTAGATCAGGTTCAGATCTACTGACTCCATTAGATCAGGATCAGATCTACTGACTCCATTAGATCAGGTTCAGATCTACTGACTCCATTAGATCAGGTTAAGATCTACTGACTCCATTAGATCAGATTTAAATCTACTGACTCAATTATATCAGGGTTAGATTTACTGACTTCATTAGATCAGGTTCAGATCTACTGACATCATTAGATCAGGTTTAAATCTGCTGACACCATTAGATCAGATTTAAATATACTGACTTCATTAGATCAGGGTTAGATTTACTGACATCATTAGATCAGGTTCAAATATGCTGACACCATTAGATCAGGTTTAAATGTACTGACACCATTAGATCTACTGACACCATTAGATCAGGTTCAGATTGTACTTCATACATTTTCCAGTCTTAGTGTGCAATCCACTGGATTACCACACTATACTTTCTATATACTACTAATATTTATTTTAATAATTCTTTTACACTCATTTTTTGATGATAAAATAATATAAGATTGATTAGCTAATGTTTATTTTTAACAAGCTGAGATGTTCCTGTATTTAAATTATAACCATTAATGCATGATGAGTGAATATTTATAATTGGATTTATATAAAACACACAGTGATTAAACTTAGATAGGAGTATTCCTTACAACAGATTTAATTAGAAAAGGTGTTTTTTTTGCACTATAAATGTTTTTGAAGAATAAAAGGATTTAACAGATATTCCAGAGCTCAGATGTTTATGTTCTTTACCATTCTGGATTTAGAACCCAGTATTTCAGGTTAACGAATGTTCATTAAAACAATAATTAATGGTAACGGTTTAGGGGACGTCCATATGTTGGTGTGGAGGAAATGTTTATAAGTATTTGAGTTATGGTTGAATATCTAACCACAGTTGTGGAAACAACCATTTCCTGAAGCTAACGCTAAGTTTTGTTTCCTACTAAGATGGAAAAATAAGAATAAAATAAGAGTAAACAGGAAACCGTGTCTTTCTGGGTCACATTTATTTAGCTTGTTTTTGTGTTTACTTTATTGTGCTTTTCCTTCTATTTATATAGTGCTTATAAACCAAAAGAGGGAATAAATAATAATGCCTGTTCCACAATATAAAGCTTGGTTCTTCTACCAGATCTTCTGTACTGTGGATTGGTTTGTGGTTCCTTCTGTACTAAGAGGTAAATACATGTTTGTCTTTTGCTGATGATCTGGCAACCATTCATGTTTTTTTACACTTTAGAGTGATGTGTTTTTAGGTTTAAGGTATTTTGGGTGGAGTTCACTTTAACATGAATGGTGTAAAAATGATTAATTGTTATTTTAATTCCTTTAGTCCCTCCTTTTCCTTCTGTAGTTTTCTTTATTCCATACTTAACACACTGAAGGGAAATGAACCATTGACCTTCCTCTCTCATGTAAATAAAGAAGTCTTTTATTCAAACTAGAGAGGAAGTCTGGTTCAGTAAGAGCCATGTCTAAAAAGAGCAGTGCTGAGAGTTCCAATCACTTTGTCCAGTAGAAGATCAGCGATGGAGCAGCAGCTCTTCATCATCCTGTATCTCACAGGTGAGACTCGAAATCAGGGCTTTTAGGATCGATCACTCGAGATTGATCTAAATGTTGTGTTAATGAAGGTGATTCTAGACTGAAATCATTCTTAGGGTTTATGTGAGAGTTTATTTATAGAGTTACAGGGTTAGTAATGATCTGAAGCAGGGAACTCATTGGCTGAAGAGTTCTTTAGGGGGTTTTAAGGTTTATTTAGCCCAGAATTTCCAGTACCATTTACCAGTGTGTGTGAGGAATGTGATGGTGAATCCAGAAATCACGTCTATATTCAGAGATGGAATTTTCTCTCTACCTGTATTCTGACTCAGCATTTTGATCAAACCCACCATAATTGTAATATCAGTGGATTTGGATTTGCAGCACATTAACATCGTCATTATTTTCATTGTTTTTAACCTTTTAAGATTATCCAGACCTATTTGAGGTATAAGTGTAGATGATCATGACTTTACACTTTACATTTTGTTCAGATGATGTGATGATGTCATTACCTTATGCTCAGATAAACTTTATTGGATTTGCTTTGTGATTTGTTCTGTTTCTAAACTCCATTTCAGCAAACAGGCAACAAAATTAAATGTGAAAGATAAACAGATTTTTTTTTAAGATAAACTGATATCCTAATCTGCTGAAAGTGCTAGCACGTTTTCTGCAGTAACCAGGGAAACCTTACACTCTAAAATATCACCTGTAATGATTTGAAAATTGTTCTAAAAGCCCCATTAGAAAAGAATTTCACTTTAGTCAGCATTAAACAAAACATGAATTAAATCACCAACACCATGATAATGTTCATTCTAAAACATCTTCTAATCTTAGTATTATTGGATGTTTCACAATAACCTGTTCATTATTAGAAAGAGATTGGATTCAGACTATAAAACAAATCTTCTTATGATGATAATGATCTGTTTTTCCTAGTTATAATAACTGATTTATAGATGTGATTAAATCTGGGTTTATTTGGACAGAATCCTGCTTTTACTTTATCCTGCTGCTGTTTATTATTTTACAAATGTTTTTATTTTTATGATGATTTTAAGCACTTTTAATAGAGGATTCTTCTCTTGCATGAAGGTCCTGTCACAGAGATTTATCACCCAAAAATATCAGATCGTTTGTAGGGAAAATAATAACACAGATCTACATTAATATTTCTGACTATAAGATAGCAGGGGATTTTTATTTATCTTATTGTGCTGAATCCAAAAATCACATCAGTGATTACAGTCCAAACGCTGTCTGCTCATAACCTCTTCTAGCAGTAACATAACGTTACGTAACATTACACTTAGTGCAGAAGTTAATACCAGTTTGTACCAGAGCAGAGTTACTGGGATCATGGATAAAGGAAAAGAATCTAAGCAAGGGATTAATATTCACAATAAAACTATATGGTTTGTCTAAATAAAGCAGAGAAACCAATAAAATACAATATAAAAAGTAATATTTGTTACTAGATATTTTCCTATCATGACTTATTTAGATAGATACTTTATCCAGTAGAAAATCTACATTGTACAAGGTAAAATAATAATAATAATAATAATAATAATAATAATAATAATAATAATAATAATAATAATAATAAAATAGATAAAAACAGATAGGAAGGCTTTATATAAAAATTATTGCACATAATAATAATAAACATATACTAGTGTACCTAGTACCTCATATTATTACTACTGCACATACATATATATATTTATATTTTTTCTATATTTTCATTTGTGTAGTGTTCTTGTATTACTGCTGCTGCAACAAAGAAATTTCTCCCTTACATATGAATAAAATCTGTATGTCCGTCCGTCTATCTGCATTACAGGCTATTTAAAGATAAACTTCATATCTATAAACAAAATCAAATTAATTTAAATAGCACTTTTTATAATGCAGTTAAAAAACTGCTTTATTATATTATATTATATTATATTATATTATATTATATTATATTATATTATATTATATTATATATTGTACTATACTCAATTAAAAGGCCAGTGGAAAGGAAAAACTCCCTGAATAAAGAAGGAACCTGCGACCTGCTTGGGTACCCTAGATGTTTAAATAAAATAGTTAGGTTTATATTAATAGTAATAGTAGTCTCCTGATAACTGAACATCTCATGGTTAAATCATAACTAATCATAAATATATTTTGTATCTTTATAACAAAAGTATTAGGTCACCATTAGAGTTGTCTATGTGACCATAGAATTATTACTGAGACGTGAAAAGACAGCAAATCAAATGGTGTCCTAATTCTTTTGCACAGTACTGTAAGTGTTTCCTGTCCTAGCTTCTATACTCTGATCCATCACAAACATTCTTTGTGTTTTATATATTTTTTTATTTCTCTTTTATACTCGCTGCATTTTGACACAAACATTTGTTGTTTTCTTAAAACACCTAAATGTCCCTCACTGAACTGTACAGGCTAAACCCGTTTTGTAAATGCACCATTTGCATGAGCCAAACACATGATGGGTTCATTTGGTAAATGGATCCCGGTTCACAGCTGCTGGAGTGTGTTACTAATCCAGATAACACAGGTTTGAAATCACTAAGACTGGTTAACAACAAAAATAAATTCCCCAAATCAAATGTTATCTAATCCATCATGATATCAACCAGATTAATCAGACCAGTGTAGTTTAATGGTTACATCATCTCTACTGGTACAGAACCAAACATTAAACACCATTATTTATGTTACTCTAGTTTAATGAATATCCAAATGATCTAGAACGATTTAGAACCAGAGAATTAGGAACAAACTCCAGCAGCTGTGAACCGAGATCCATTTAGGAAAATGAAACCACCATGAGTTTGGCTCATGCAAATGATGCATTTACAAAAAGTTTTGCCTGTATATGTGAGTAAGGAACAGACCACCAATACATTCAAAACAGTAACACAAAACATAGAGTGCAGAAGAACAAACAAACACCCAGTGTTAATAAGAAGAACATCAGTGCAGGGACGCTCAGATACTTTTTATTAGAACTGATGCTCTGGCTGAGCTCGAGAAAAAAAAGTGTAAGAGTGGGAAGGATGATCTTATGATGAACAAGATTAGAACTGATAAAAATCCAGAAATATGATCAGAACCGATAAAACTACAGGGGGTTCAGAAGGAACTTCATCTGGACTCGGAGGTTTTCTCATTTAAGGCATGATCATAAATTCAGATTGATTTAAAAGCCAGGTTGTTTTTCCTCGTTTCTCACTCCTCTGCTATAAACAAACTTCGACAGGAAAATAAAATAACTGATAACTTGAGTTTATTCTGAATGGTAACATATTTCATTTGTTTCCTTCTCTAGTTTTCTTGACTCTGTATTTAAGAGACTGAGTGACAGTAACTCTTCACCTTCCACCTTTATTTACATTGGTGAGTCGTTTATACAAAGTAGAGAGGAAGCTTTGTTCACTAAAAGCAGTGTTTAAAAAACAACAGCAGCTGCTCAGTTTCTCACATCTCAAAGAAGTTTGCTGAAGAACATGGAGGTGTGATGAACCCAAACGTTTCATCCCTCGTCTTCTAACCACAGGTACCTCTCAGTTAATATGGAATATTTAATGGTTTTTGTGGTCTTTATATGAACTGAATTTATTTAAATGTTGAAGGATTAAAACTCTTCAGATAGGATAAAGTGAACTGGTATTAGTTTTTATATGAAATTTTACCTACTTATTTTAATGACTGTTTTTTATTAATTATACGGTTCTGAAGCTTAGAGGTTTGGAACTAAAAGGCAGAACCAGCAGTTCCTGAGAACCAGGGTTTAAACCTCAAAAGAAAAGGTTCAGTTGGTTTAATTCCAGAACGCTGTTATTTATTTAATCACATTACTGACTTGTATAGTTCCAGTTTTAGAGCAGGAACCGTACAGGTTTGAGGTACAGTGCTGATAGTTGTTCTCATTATTGTGTTAGTAGAAGATCAACGATGGAGCAGCGACTCTTCATCATCCTGTTCCTTACAGGTGAGAATCTAAACCAGAACTCTCAGAATTATTCACTCTGTTTATAAAAAACACACAGAATGATTTAAATGTTGGGTTTATTGAGGTGGATTTTAGATTGGGTCTATTTTTAGGGATTATTTTAAAACGTTTTAAACGTTGTGATGTTCTGAAGCAGATTGAAACAGATTAAACTCTTCTCCAGGTTCTGCTCTCAGATCTGTAGCACTTTAGATATGTAAAATGTTTTTGTTTTTCGTCAATTATTTTTTTATTTTTCCCCCTTTAACAAGCATAACATTACAAAACAAGTACAAGTATACATCTTACACACACACACACACACACACACACACACACACTCAAATTAGCACACTCTTGCAATGAGAGTTAACCTAATGCATTTCTTTCAAATATGAGAGAATACCCACACAAACATGGGGAGAACATGCAAACTACCCAGGCAGCAGCCTGCAGGACTCAAACCCGAGTCTGTGGATCTCTAAGGCAACAATGCTGAGTCACTGCACTTAGACCTGCAATGTAACGCATATTAAAACAGAGTTTATCAAAAATAATCTCAAACACACAAAGCAATATTAACAGACTAACACAATGTATAAATCTAAATACGCACATTCTCTACCACACACACACACACACACACACACAGACTGAATAGCTGTGGGTTTCAGCTCTCAGGTTTATCACTGGGAGTGGTTAGAAAGCACAGGCCCTTCAACCTCTTCCACATAAATCTCATTCATGGCTCTCCCTTTATCTCCTTTTATTTCTCTGACGACTAATCAGCCTCAGTTCATTAATCAGACTCATGGGAATCAGTACGTCTTAATTTTATAAATATTTATGTAGCTACTTAATGTGAGTATTTAAAAATATAATATGTATTGTGTAAAGCGCAAACTTCCAGCATAACAAACCTATACAGTACTGCACAAAAGTCATAGGGCACCACTAAAGGACATTAGATACCATTGTTTAGGCTGTGGTAGCCTAGCGGTTACGGTACTGCCCTCTGGATCAGAAGATCCAGGGTTTAAATCCCACCTCTGCCAAGCTGCCACACTTGGGCCCTTGAGCAAGACCCTTAACCCACCATTGCTTGGATTGTAAGACTGTATAAGTTGTAAGTCGCTCTGGATAAGGGCGTCTGCTAAATGCTGTAAATGTGATGTTTAGGCGATGGTATAATGGTCATACATAGTTATTTCTCAGTCTCTTTATTGACTGTAACCAGAAAATATTGGGAAAATCCAGACAAACCAAACAACATGTTTATAGGTTTAAAACTTTCTACATTTGGGGCACACGAAGCATGTTTATTTATGCATCTGGGTTTATATTCTGTAGCAACAACCTTCTTCTTTGTACCCATTCCATCCCTCGTCGTCCTTCATACCATTCCTTGACCCTGCTGGATTGTAAAACTGCTTTAGCACCTCCGTGTTGTTGTTGTTTTTTGGCTGGATGATGACGTGGGACCGAAGTACAGTACTTAGGTTCTTGCAGAACTGCAATAATCCCTGGTTGGTGCCTGGATATCAGCTCCAGCAAAGCAATTCCTTCATCAGAGGTCAGCGAACTCATATAAAAGCGCCAAGCATGGCTGGTCGGCGTGAGCGGCACGGCACAGGCGCGTGCTCCTGCATTACTCTGGACCCAAGAGTTGCAGATCAAGCGTTTTCACATCTGCATCGCTTCCTGTTTTTAATGTCCGCACTCTGAAAGTGACACTCAGTAACAGCTGGGTTTGGATTCTCTGTTCTGATGATTCATTCAGTGTGTTTTGGAACACGACAGAGTGCCAGCCCTGATAGCCGCAGATAAAACCGATAAAAAAAAGTGAGACTCATGATTCGTGAGATAGTTCATGATTCATTCAATCACCAGGCAGCGTTCGGATCAGAAAGTCAGCATTTTGAGGAATTCCAGGACATAGAAACTGTTCTTGGACTTTGTCTCTGAGTGTACTGTGCTGGAGTCAGTGGACAGCGTGTTTAACCCACAATGCACCGCTAGCAAATCTGCAGAGGCAGATTATCCCATTACCCATTATAACCAGTAGGCTAAAGAACATTTAACAAACTACAAAGGGGGCAGAAGTACACAAGCTGTCCATGAGATCTTCAGGAAACTGCAGATGGTTTTTTTGCCATGTTATTTTGGGAACCGTTGTTATTCAGTGTTCTCCTGATAGTGGACTCATGGTCATATTAGTGACTTTCATTGTGATGTCGTGGACAATTACACGTCTCTTGGAGTGGTCTTTGTTGGTCGGCCACTCCTGGCGAGAGTACATTTATATTTAGGGCATTGAGCAGACGCCCTTATCCAGAGCCACTTACAACTCATACAGTCTTACACTTAAATCAATGGTGGGTTAAGGGTCTTGCTCAAGAACCCAACTGTGGCAGATTATCACAGGTGGGGTTTGAACCCTGGACCATCAGGTCCAGTACCTTAATCGCTAGGCTACCACAGTCCCAGAGTACTTTTTTTTTCAAATTTACTCCATTTGTACACAATCTGTCTGACTTGTGGATTGGTGGAATCGACTCTTTTTCTAACAACTCTCTTTCTAAGGTCTTTAGAAATCTCTATTGTAGGTACCATGACACAGTTCTACAGTTGTGTGTGTGTTGTGTGTTGTGAAGATCAGACTTTGATAGTCAGACTCTCTTTAAAGAGAACAGGACACCCACTCACCCCTCTTTGATCATCCCATTGATTAAAAAGGTCCGATTCTAACTTCACCTTCAAATGAACTTCTAGCCCAGGAAAAATGTATTGTGTAATTTGACAGTAGAACCAAATTACCATCAAAATCCATAGTAGAACTGTGAAATAATTTATGGTCAGTTCATAGTAGACCAAGTTTTCAATTGTACTATGAATTTGGACAGTGGAACCATGAGGTGGACAAAATCCCATCAAAACTGTCAAGCAATTTATGAAATTTTACAATTTTTTTCCTGAGAATCCCAGAGTTGCGGGTCACTTGTTAAATTTTAGGACTTGTGTGAAGATCGGGTGATGTTTAAGCTCACATTTATGCAGGAATACAGAACGTTCTCAAGGGTTCACAAACTTTTAAGCACCGCTGTGCATTACAGTTCATACTGACTAGGTCTTTGTTACGTATGATCGACAGAAGTTTAATGTAAAAGCGTGTGATATGAGCAGGTGTTAGATGATCAGTTTTAACACAGTAAAAATGCCAGGCTTCAAATAAAGTTCTGCTTCAAGAAATGTGGAAGTGGAAACGTCCAGCTCTGATCCTACAGAGTCACAGCGCTGCACTTTCACTTCTCACTTTCATTTATTGATCAAGGCAAGATCCTCAAAGCAAGAGGAGACTGTCGTCCTGGTTACAGAGATCTGGCCAAAAAAATCTGATTTAAAAATCATAAAACAGATCAAATTATTAATAATAATAATATTAATAATAACACAATACAGTCAAATGAAATCAAATAATACAATAAAATAAACACAAAAATGTTTCTTAAGTTTAATTACTTGATGAAAAACAAGAAGCGTATTATTAGAAAACTCGAATAAATTAAAAATACTTAACATAAGTAAATAAAATAAGTTTTTATATGTTTTTAGTCAGAAATGTTAAGTTATTATTAAATGCATTAATTTAAAAAATACATTTGACTGCAGTAACACCCACAAGCACACACTTACATATATACCTACACACACACACACACACACACACACACACACACACACACACACACACACACACACACACATATATATATATATA
>JAUZSU010177802.1:0-12735 GCA_034780255.1 Parotocinclus maculicauda | reverse complement strand
GTTCTTGTTTGTACGTTCGCTATACGTGTAAATCGCACAATAAAGGTTTAATAAACATTCAATATGTTACATAGCACGTCCCGTCTTGTAACATAGGGCATGTTCGTTTAATCAAACCAGGTGGTTATTAGGACCAAAACGATCACGTCCCGATGTGGTCCAATTAACCGGAATCGACTGTACTTAGTAATACTTGAAGATCTTCAGTCAGAGTGCCGTTATCTTGATTTAATTGTAGGTATGCTTATGTACAAACTGAACTGGGGATACTGCAGAAAAAGTCTGGGAACCACTGCTTGTATGATGTTACACTATTGTGTTTTAAATGTAATTGTTTGCAATTTATTAGATTTTTACCGTGTGTGTTTGTGTTTTTTGCACAGCTGTGTTGATGTCACCACATTCCTTTACTTCTCTGTGTTTGCTCCTCTCATCTACATAACCTTCCTCAAAGGATTCTTTGGGTATGTACAGATTTGTAACATACAGGCTTATTATGTTAGTTAATGCTGCATTTACTCAGAAATGTTGGGACAGTTCCAGCATTGATGGCTACTGGGGAAGTTTAGCTAAACCAGTTAACCTAACACACGTGCTTGGGCCTGAATTTGACCCACAGACACATATCTTTGGAGAACATGCAAACTTCACTCAGGTGGAAGTTTATGCATTATATTTATTACTACATAATGCATTTTATTTTCTTAACACCAGACTTCATGCTTCCGTACAGATTTAAGACGCCTTCTAATTTCTTCTAGAAATGAAATTAACAGCAGACTAAAGTTTGTTCACATTTTTATTCGAGAAAAGTACACATTCATTTTATCTTCTTAATAAAAAAATAAAGAAATGCTTTCACTCTTATTTAAGATTTGCTAAAGCTAAAATAGAATGTTTTGTTTAGCAGACGGACGCCCTTATCCAGAGCGACTTACTGATACAGTCTTACAATCTAAGCAATGGTGGGTTAAGGGCCTTGCTCAAGGACCCAACTGTGGCAGCTTGGCAGAGGAGGGACCTTAACCGCTAGGCTACCACAGTCTGAGATGGGAGCTGGGAGCTCAGTTTTGTAAATTGTATCAATTTTTTTATTTTTATTTTTTTTTATTTATTAATTTTTTTTTGGTAAAGTGAATCCTTACACCCATACCTGATGATCATAATGTTATTTTTCTTTTAATTCCTAAAACATGTCAGTCCAACTATAGCTGGCTCTATGTTGGAGCGTCTGAAAAGCAAATGCGTCGCCTCACTAAGTAAAGAGGGTTAACTTCTTTAATGATCATACTTCATGGTTGAGTTGTACCATTTTCTCTTTCGAAATGCACGTTCTCTTAAATTGTTAAGTTGGAAGGGAGATGCAATAAACTACACGTCACGGTGAACCTGTTCACATTCGAAATAACATTTATAGTTTTAAACAATGCGTCTTTATCTTATATTTTGTTATTCATGAAGAAGCAGAGGAGCTGACTAAGGGTTACCATTGAAATGGAAGGTCAAATTGAAATGTTCACAGAGAACACGCTTGCCACAAACAGTCGCCTGCAGTTTGCCAAGTTTGAACATTTTATATTAATAGGATTTTTTTTTTTAATAAGGTATTCATCTTTATCTTCATTGTTAGTTAACAAATGCATAAAAAACTCAAGCTACATGTGTCCTCCCAAGGTTTCGTCCTTCTAATTTCAGGGAGTTTTTCCTTTGCACTGTCGCCCTAGGCTTGCTCAATTTGGGATTGGCCTTTTAAGATAATATATTGTAAAGCTGCTTTGAGACAATGCTCCATTGTAAAAAATGCTATATAAATACATTTGACTTTGTCATCCAAACCATGGGTTTTAGTATGGTGTTTGCCCCAATCTTCGCTGCTGCAGCAGCATTTTCTCTTTAAAAAGGGCTTTTCCCTCGAGTTCAGAGCGCCGCTGTGAGGTGGGATTCTGTTAGACAATAAGCCCTGGCTCACGTGGTTCTGTACAAGTCAGTCATATCAAACATTATTATCCTTTTTACAAATTCCATCCATCACCCCTTTTTGTTTTTGGATTTTTTCCACACCATTCTGTTTTTCAGGTTAACAGTGTTTGCTTTAAGAATATAACTACAATTAAACAAACAAAACTTGACAACAGAAGACATTTGAATCGATGTAAATTGCTATCTAACATTTAGCAACAACAAAAATATATTAAAGCCAGTTGTAAAAATAATGAAAGGTTCAGGATGCTTATTTTATTATGATAAAGGAGTGCAATGTGCAAGTTAAATCACTTAGTAATGCACTTAGGATACTGCTGTGTCCCGAGTTAAGAGATGCACTGACTGCATCTTTCATTATTTTAGATTTTTGTAGAACACACTTAATTATTGCTAAAGAAAGGCAGCTGAGCTGACGGCATGTGCCTGGCTCTGTGCTCTCGTTAGCTTTAACATCTTTTCCTTTGTTAGCTTTGTCAAATTCTGCAAATTCAGCAGGGTGAATGCATGTTAAATGTCTTATTAAATTCATTGATCCTCTTCACTTAATTTTTTCCACGCACAGCAAACAACACTCAGGCTAAAGATACGGTTGTGTCCCAAATAGATTTCCTCGAACTCATTAGGTTCCCTACTCCCTCAGTGTTACTTAGATAATAAAGAGCTCATGTTCTTCAGTAAACAAATAAATGCAGTATGTCATCCCTCAAAGAGCAGTGATACCTGAGGTCATTTTCCTCCAGCAGATCAGGCACCACACTGACCAGGGCGATATAAAGAAAGCCTCCAGAACTGAAGGGTAGGATCCAAGCTGTGGCGTTCTCTACAGGAAAGAAAAGAAAAAATGCAAACCTGTGAGGACAGTGTGGTGATGTACCCGCTAACGGGATAAATTAAACACTAAAAGGAATTTGTTATGTAGTTTGCACCGTGGTCAGGAACAAAATAACAAGCTGAATGTGGACATCCTCACCTGCTCCCTGCTGCGATTGAGCAGAGAGGGCAAAACACGCCCCCAGAACTCCACCCAGTGCCGTGGACAGCTGCATGCGGGCTGCACTCCAGCGATCGAAACCGGCTCGCAGCAGAATGGCGAAATCTCCCACCTTCCCACACAAACAGATTTACTAGACAAAGAGCTAGAGCACTGAAATTATGAAGCTATTACAGTGCACACGCAAAACGACAAATATAAAAGGACTGTAGACTATTTCTACAATAAAGCCAAGGCTACATCTACAAAATCGATTGAAATAAAACACAGTTGCCAATTGGATCAAAAAAATAATCAATGGTATTTTTCAAACTTTCAAAATTCTTTCACTGATCTTCATTCCACTCTTTGTGAGCTTTAGCCCATTGTAGCCTTTACACCCTGTTCCCCTCCTGAAAAAGTGCTACCTTGGCTGCTACCCTTACAAAAAGACCAATCCTGATCAAGGGTCAACATTGCTGCCAAATGAAGCAGCCAGATTCTGCTGTTCCTCAAGTGTAAATACTGTAGTCAATTGAAGCTGTTTGTTTAGCTTTTGAATTTATATATATATATATTTTTATTTTTTATTATTTTTTTTATAAATTTCCTGTATTCTAATAAAGACACTGAGAAATAATTAAATACTGTAATTTTATCATTGCGGAAAACAACAATATATCTAATCAAGAGCAGGGGAGACGGGACACAAAAAAGAAAGACTGACAAGTCAAAGAGATGAAAGTCTGACAGACAAAGAGACAAGATGCAGGTCATGACAAGAGAGAGGGAAGTGTGTGTGTGTGTGTGTGTGTGTGTGTGTGTGTGTGTGTGTGTGTAAGAAGATCCTTGGAACAAGAAAGCAGAGCTCACCTCATGGGGGATTTCATGCAGCAGGATCGCAAAGGTTGTCAAAAAGCCGACCTGTCAGATCAGAACAGAAGGGTTCGTCACACATCAGCTCGGTTACGCCGTGTACAGGTTTCTAGCCGAGGGATCTCATGCGGAAATGCTTAAGAATCACAACGGCATCACAGCATCACAAACATCAATAAAACGGATGCATGAACTGTTGCGCTGGGATGGGTTCTTTTTAAAGATGCTGTAAACTTGCTTTGCATAACTCTCACCGTCCAAAAAAGTCTAAACCAAATTATTTATATACTGCTTTATACGATATAGAACTGTCTCAAAGCAGCGAACAATTACGTAGGCCTACAGCCATAACCAAGCAAGCCCGGGGTAACAGAGGCAGGAATCAAAAGAACCAAAACTCAAAAAGGGTCCCCACTTCCTTAGTTAAGAAATTTATAGTAATAGTTTAAATGCACAAAAAATAGAACATAGTTAAATAAATCTAACACACCATAACACATGAAAAACATTATTGTGAAGAATATAATAAAATATTATACACAACTACAGAATTATGACAATAGTAAATACAAGAGTACATATAAATATTATAATAACAGTTATTTAAACAGTGTAGAGCAACTTTCAGTTCTCTTGTCCTCAGGGGGCAGGTCCTACAATAATGCCGATATTATTATTTTGGTTATTTTGTTTGGTTGCACAACGATCTTGTATGTTCTAGTTTTTTTACTATAGTTCAACTATTTTATATAATGTTCTCAATATTTATTTATCTTCTGTTTATTTAAACTATTAATTTTATGTTAACTTATTTGATTTAATATTTAGGTTATTTGCACCACTGTCCTATTTGCAATACAGTCGATTCTGATTAATAGGACCACCAGTTAATGGGACAAGCCGCTTATTCGGACCAAATCCTAAAGTACCGAAACAAATCCTATTATATACGTGTAAGGTTATTCGCTTATTTGGACCAAAATTCCACTTAATCAGACTGAAGAACGTGTACAGTATGTAATATCCATAAAGAAATTCTTTGTCTCTACCCAAAAACTCCCGAGTTTCTTTCCAGCCCTCTACTGCCACCTACAGGTCTTTGCCTAACATTTTCATTTACTACAAAAAAAAGCCACAAGTCGCCACTTAGCCACACCAAAAGTGAGTCAGATCACACTGGATAAGTTCTTCAAACGTTGACTGGAATTTAGTAAGAACGTGTGTTTTTTACAGTATTATGCTTCGCATGCTGAGTACCTATACATTGTGTTGTAGATCGTAGTAAGCAACAGTAATTCTTGTTTGTACGTTTGCTATACGTGTAAATCGCACAATAAAGGTTTAATAAACATTTAATGTTACATAACAAGATGGGACATCTTGTAACATAGGGCATGTTCGACCAAAACCATCGTGTCCCAATGTGGTCGCATTACCCGTAATCGACTGTATATATATGAAGTGACTGGTGAGTGTATAAGTGCTAAAACCAATGACATGATATTGAAATGTCTAAGTCAGCATTGTAAATGACTTGTATTGACATGCATAGCAGTGCCATAAGTGATGTGATGTTGTGTAAGCTGTTGTTAGTACAGGAGTATTTGTATGTGTCATAATGTCATTCAAACATTATGTGCTGTTTGCCGTCACCTTGTATGTGCACTATTTACTAAAAATAGCTTTGGGTTTATTATAGAATTGATAACCAATCTGAAATAACCTTAATGCCATCACTTGTCAGAGCACATGTGTTTTTAACCAGTGAGACGACACGGTTGTACATGCACCCTAAATGATATGACATGTCATGACATTTTTCATTATGCCATCACATGTCACATGCTAAGTGTCCTGTAATTAACGTTTGTTTGATGACAGATTATGTGAGTCATACTTCCTGAGCTAGTGTGAGCTTAAGCCTGTGCTCGGTCTTCTCTGTGGATAGTCACCAGAACCTTACCAGGAAATGCTGGGTTAAAATTTGGAAAAATAAAATATAAGCATATAATGCCATTATTATGTCAGTCTATAAAAAGGCTCTTTAAGCGTATGATACTTTATAGGAATTTAGAACAGCATTATACGGATTACGTTGTTATCTACGTGTCGGTACTCCATCATACAGGAGTAATATGAACCTTACGAGTAGTTTCTATATAGTCAATGCACACATTTCTCTTGAGAAAAGCTACACTTTGATGATCTAGGATTAGCATCTCAATCCAACTTTCTGTTTTGGTTGAATATGCTAAGGAAACCATAAACTGATTTCCGAAGAAAGCAAATCATTACCCAAAACCTTTCAGTATGTCAGAAGTGCTGTGTTCACTTAAAGCCTGCAAGAGTGTCTTTAATTGAACGGTTACGCATATTCACCAGTGCCCCCCTGTCCATCTTTCTGACACATTCAACCTGGCTGTGAATGTCTCATGGGACGCATTAGTCTGTGAAAAAGCAAATACTCTGTTTAAAATCCGTGTTTTCAATTTGGCAGCACATGGTTTGAATTAGGACTGTATGTACTGAGGTGGGGGAGTGAAGGGGTTGCCCCAAAGGACAGAGGTGAGAGAAAGATTCCCATATAAGCAGTGGAAACACCCCCGGATTTCTCAGAGTAGCCATGAAATTACTGAAATGATTAGAGAGAGAGAGAGAGAGAGAGAGAGAGAGAGAGAGGGAGATTTTAACACAATTTTACAACACTGGGAAAATTGACTTTTATGAAGCACTCCAAGGGAAATTCATATTTAGTTGGCACTCTTATAGAGACTTAAAACTGATGCAGTTTTACAATACAAGCAGTTGTGAGTGAAGGACACCCCCCCCCTCCCAACAGTAGCAGTTTGACAGAGGTGGAATCTGAACCTTGAAAATTAGGTTTCACACCCCACTACATTAACCACTGTGCCATCATAATGACAGTTTTTGGGGCTGTAAAAAATGTAAAGCTTTTATTCCAAAAATGTACTTTCAACAACACTGGAATGTACTATTTAGTGAAATATGTTTGCATATTTAAAGATGGATATTCAGTAAAACCCATTTTACCGCAACTGGTTGCCTATGGAGAATCCAGAAATGAATGCTTTATATAAGGAATGTGTGTGTATATAAGTGAGTGTATGTGAAATAGAAAAGCTTAACAATTAGAAGCATTTACAAACTTTTTAAAATGCGTAATAGCATTTGTGAAACTCACTGACTCACTCAGTTTTTCTGCTTAAACCAATTCAGTGCTACAGACAGGAGGAAAGTTGGTGGAGGGTAGCACAGGGAATTCAGGAACCATCCCTAGACAGGATGCCAGTCCATTGCTTGGCATATGCACAAGCATTCACTCATTCACTTGCATTCAGACACTTTGGGAATGCAAATTGACCTGAGCTGGTACCTTTGAAATGTGCCCAGTACCCAGAGGAAACCACAAAGGAATTGAGAGAATATGCAACATATTCCATACACCTGGGACAGGACTCAAAACCAGGTCTCTTTAGTTGTGAGGCATGAGCATGAATCACTGCAGTTTTTGGAACTGAACACTATAACTACTGAGCAAAATAGGCTTTCTGTTATTTTCTTATAAAAGTAAAATTGGCTGAACTTATTCACACACCAGAGATGCCTCGGATAAAATTTGGGTTAACAAACACATGAGGATTATTTTTTTATGAGTATTATTATTTAAGACCTAGTAAGGGCAAAGCTTCATGTTCCATACAGCAGTGGCTCGGCTGTTCCAGCTCCAGACTGCTCATGTGAACGCTTCAAGTTTAAATCTCAGCTCTGTTGCATTCTCACTGCATGTCCCTTCACTCTCAACTTCATAGCTCAAATGTAATCCACTTTGGATAAAGGCATCTGCATATTCTTACATAAAATATTCAAATTATACATAAAATATTATTATCTTCTATTTCCTTTTGGGGGTGGATATGCTGGATTTCAATCTTTTCATAGCGGAAAATGAAAATAATCTATGTACTGTTTTGGATTTTATTTTTTGCCTCAAGCTTTCACTAGACTTGGAAACACAGACAAACAACTCAAAAAAGCCACAATCACAGAGAGGCTTCGAAACTTCTGCTGAGTCCGAAAACAGCGCCACAGTGGTAAAGTCCAAATTTCTTGAATTACATCATCCTTCATGATGTCATCACTACTGGGTGACTTTGGCACAATGTGCCTGATTGGGTGAAGTCACATACATCTTTTTTTCAGTCGCTGCCCAGCACAGATCATTTATAACTAAGCAACGGGTTGCACAGGCTACAGACGGCTGTTAGCCTAGCGGGTCCTCCCTCCTGTTACTCCATTACTTTTCTCTTCAGGGGACCGTTGAAAGAGTGACGTCATCCTTTTTTGAAATCGTGAGGGAAAAAGCATGGAAGTCTGTTGTGTTTTTTCTCTTGGGGGACATCATAATGATTTGATTTATATCCACTGACGGTCATTTGATCATCCGCGGCTTGCTAAGCCTCGGGCCTACCTGCCACTCTCTTTTGACGCTCTCTCATTCTCTCACTGTCTCTCTCTCTCTCTTTCTCTCTCTCTCTCTCTCTCTCTCTAGAGGAACTTCAGAAAGTGCAGCATGCAGGCTCTTAGGGCTAGAATCACATTTATTTTCATTAGGTCCTGATAATGTCAAATGGAGGCAGGCAGCACACGAGCCAGAGCCATAAAAACTCTTGCCGCCTGCTCCTGCCATTACCTCATACAGATCATATCACACTCAGCATCTCACTGAGGTGAACACCACAACTCGGGGAAACATAAAATTTGTAGGAAATGCTTATCCTTTTTTACCTACTTTGGCCATTGGTATTACAAATATTATCAAAACATGATGTTCTCAAATAGATCAACTTATTTTTGGTTAGTGGGAAATACTCTTTTTAGCCTAGTTTTGTACTAGGCTAGTGTGTCAGCCAGTCCTAACAACACTCTTAACACTAACCTTTATTACATCTACTTGCATGTCAAAAAATCTTGTTTACCAACTGTTGCAAAACAAAAGCACCTATTGTAAAAAAAAAAAACCCA
This sequence comes from Parotocinclus maculicauda, assembly GCA_034780255.1. Classification (NCBI taxonomy): domain Eukaryota; kingdom Metazoa; phylum Chordata; class Actinopteri; order Siluriformes; family Loricariidae; genus Parotocinclus; species Parotocinclus maculicauda. The sequence continues at coordinate 3,863 of JAUZSU010177802.1, read as the reverse complement.
AAAAACCCTGTGGTATATTTTTTGGCATATCACCCACTGCTAATAAAACGTTCGAAAAACACTTCATCTTTTTCACAGTACTGAGATTTCCTCACTGGGATCTACCATTTCAAGACTGGACTTGTCTTTAGAAAACAAGATACACCACTTCTGTTCCCTTGCGTAACCCTCATATGTGCTAGCTATCCTGTTATGTGCTACCTTGTTTCTCACACTCTGCCTAACTCTAACCTCAAGACTCCCAGACACCATCTCGGTGTTTGCCTTACTGTCAACGATGGTTAATGGCAGTTAACTTTCTATGTCCCTTCCTTGTGGCCAGTGGACAAACTGTACCTCGCTCTGGCAACCCATCACCCAATGTAAATACTGTATTTTGTCCCGATGCTTTTTACAGATCTGTGTGTGTTTAAGCCTGACAGAGAAGGTCAGTGGAGATAGACCTGCTAGATTAACTAGCATGTTCTTCAGACAGAAACATCTTCCGGTTGGCCTGGATGATGTATATAGATAGCCTGAGAGTCATTTGATCGGTCAAGCCAGGCAGTAGGAAAAGACAGGATAGGATAAATATCTTCTTTTTTTGTTTGTTTGTTAAGGTTCTTGTTTGTTTGTTTGTTTTATAGGGAGAAAGTTTATTATGTTAATAAATCAGATGTAGTTGACTGAACAGATCATCCATGATTCTCTGTGTAGATTGAAGGAGCATTTATGAGCAGTAATCAGCAACAGCACAGAACCCTGTAACAGGGAGAGTATAAGGTTAGGCATTAACAACGCGATCAAAACCTCTAGTTAAATAATGTATGAGCATTTATTTATGAACAATAACTTAGAACCTTAATGAGTCAGATAAAGGATTACCAGTTAAAATGTATATATTATGAGCATAAAGCACTAATGGTGTAAATTCTGTAAAGCAAATAAAATGCCCTGGTAGGTTTTCATGATTTTGTTTGCTGTAATGTTCCTGATTCATTTTGATTCATTTACTAACAGTCCAGTGGAAAATGAAAGGTGGTGAAGCCAACATGTATGTAGCAGGAGGTTTAACATAGCTGACTAACCAACTGAAAAACTAGTCATTATTCGTTTACAAATGTATGAATTACAATCCCCAGAAAGTTAGAAGAAAATGGAAATACAACAAAGTGTGGCGTGTCATGTTTTTACTGGTCAACATCATTCAGTTCTTTTAATATGCATCATTACACATCTGGGATGGACCATGACACAGTAGAAATGTTTTGCGGTCAGAATTTCAGATCTTTTTGGAAGAAACACATATTGTGCTCTGGAACACATACGAACAGAACTATTGATATGGGTCATGATATGAGTTAGTATGATGTCAGTGACCTTGGTAACAGTAATATATACTTCTGTGATGGCAGCAGTTATGCATACAAGTTCACTAATATTTTAGAGCAACATAAGCTGTCTTCAATATATACTCCCAAAATATATGACGCAAAACCACATTTTGCACACATTACAAAGGCATTGCTATGGAAGAAATGGGTGCAGGTACTAAACTGGCCTGCCTGCAGTCCTGATCTGTCCATAGAAGAGAATGTGTGGAGATTTTAAAATGAGAAAAATGACCCAGTAGAACTGTATGCTTTAATTTTTTCTTTACTTAAACTCTTTTTGGTAAGTGTTGCAGGCCTGAAATGCAGGAATGGATGTATATTATCAAATGTGATGATGCTGACCAGACAAAGCAATTTAGGTTGTCTGCAATTCGTTTTTTTTTTTCTAAATTTTTCATACTATTACTATGACAACATTTTGGGGTTGTACATTCATTGTTCTTGTTCATGAAGATTGTTAACTTTTCTGAGTATAATAAGGTATGACACTAAAAAAGAACAAAAAAATCGGTAAAATGTCTATGGCTTTACCTTAACTACACCTAAAGTTGCCTCTAAAAACAGGTTTAGCTATGTCCCTGTATTAAATTCAACCATTTGCCCAAGTGAACTAAGCTTGGGATTCAGCCGTGGATAAATGTAGTGGAAAGCACCAAACAAACTTTGATGAGTGATTGTGACTGCAAAATTACCCTCAGTTAAATCTACTTTTACATGTGCAGTTTATTTAAAAAGTTACTCAAGTTGATGTAAGAGATGGAGCACATTACCACCCACTTCTGGCTGAATGTGGTCTTGATTCATTGCACTCTGAGCAGTATAAGAGAGAGTTTTCATGTCCTATAGTATAGTTCTGTTTTTAGCTGTATTGCCGTTAATATTCAGTCTGTCCACATTCTCTTTGGTTCAACTACTCTGTCTGAGCTATGCTCAGTAAATGAAGCAATTATGTTAACAGCTAAAGCAGTCATGTTCTGAAAGTGTGTGTTGCAAGTAATGCAAGTTTTAGATGTACTTCGTTGATGTGATTTATTTGATCTTGTGGAAGCTGACCAAAAACGATCATGCTAGTTATTCATTAAATAGGTTCGAGTGATTTTTGGGCCCTGGCCACCTCCATGATGTCACTATGCTTATGCTGGCTTTCTGGTAATGTATGCTGACTTAAGTAACTACACATACACAGACATGCACTTAACTTAGTTGGTGAAATGTTTAAAGCACCATTTTTGTGGATGAATTGCTTCATAATAACACCAAGTTTTACTCCACTGAGAGAAGAGTCGATGAAGATTTATATGTTATGAATGTTTTTACCGGGTTCTTTTTTCATAATGGTACTGACATTGCAGTTCTTAGTTTGCTTTGAAAAGAAAACTCTGAGAAATAATCTGCAGGGCTACATTGACCAGAAGCAAAGTTAGCAACAGTACTGTTGTAGTAATGATGTATAACCAAATATAACAGCTTTCTGTGTCGCTCTCTGTCCCCTTTTTGTCTGTGGTCTCCTCTAAACATTTTCTCACCAACACTTGGAAGATCTCAGCTCTAAGCAGTCCCAGAATGTGAGTGTTTCCCCTATGGGACCTAAACACAGTGTTTGTTTAGTCTACTCCACATACAGAAAAAAAGACAGACAGAAAAAACACTTCACACACACTCACTGACACCCATAATTAAAGGGGACATATTACGTAAAACTCACTTTTTCAGTGCTTGTGCATATATGCTTGGATATCTGGTGTTCCTACCAATCCACAAACTGTGAAATCAGACAACCCAGTAATTCTTGTGGGATGCCTAATTTTAACATGGGATTCAGATTTGGCTGCCCTTCCTACGTCATGAGTATACCAATTAATATATTACTGTCGCCAATCTGAGTAACTGCATTTTGATCCCCAGTTTTTTCATTAAGCATTCTGTTAATGCTAGAGCTAAGCATGGGCACTGCTGTTTCTGCTTGCACAAAACGGCACACAACGCCCCTCACCTCAGAGAACAGAATATAAGTGGATAAAGATTATATTTGATGGCCAAGTCAGCAAACACTGACCCCAAATTGTGAGTGCGTGACTGTGACTGCACATTGTGCATTATCATTTGTATATATTCATATATATATTATCATTATGCAAAACTTTCATCACAAAATGGGTTCAAACTTAAAATGGAGCTTAGTAATTGGGCTGAAGATATTTATCAGTAAATCAATTTGGTAACATAATATAGCATATAATGCCTAATGTAGGATATTATACAAACCGGATTCCAAAAAAGTTGGGACACTAAACAAATTGTTAATAAAAACTGAATGCATTGATGTGGAGGTGCCAAAATCTAATCTTTTATTCAGAAAAGAACACAAATCACAGATCAAAAGTTTAAACTGAGAGAATGTATCATTTTAAGAAAAAAATATGTTGTTTCCAAATTTCATGGCGTCAACAAATCCCAAAAAAGTTGGGACAAGGCCATTTTTACCACTGT
>JAUZSU010177791.1:0-12736 GCA_034780255.1 Parotocinclus maculicauda | reverse complement strand
ATTTATTGATGATTTATTTTCTTAGCGGTGATGGCTGAGGTGAAGGCCCAGCTGTAGTGCTCACGGTTCGCCACTGCTTTTTTCAGGTGTGAATGTGTGTGCCCTACAGTGGAATTGTGCCCTTTTAGGGTTGTTCCTGCCTTGCACTCTGTGTCCTCGGTTAGGCACTAGCTTTCCAGCAACCCTGACTAGAATAAGCGGATATGAAAAATAAATGACTAAGTTTATGAAGAATTTTCCAGTTAGTAGACTAGTGTTAAACAAATCAATAACAATAATATTAATAGAAAGTGTTTTTAAAGGTAAATTTAAAGGTTGCTCTAGCAGACTAAAGTATTGTGATAAATTTGTAAATCTCCAAGATATGTTATTCATTTGCCACATTTGTTATTATGATTTTGTGCTTTTATACATAATATATTAAAAATGTTGTAATGAAATTGTAGTGCAGTCTCACCTCAGGCTTTAGCATATTTCTTGTATTAGTAACATTACTTGACATTTTTGAATACACACTATATAGCTGCAAATTACACAAAGCAATTAGCAATAGCATGGAAAGCTTTTCAGTAGATTTAGGAGCATGACTATGATGTCAGGTAGTAGGGTTGGGCAATAAGCCCTAAATCACAGTTGCCAATCAAATTAGCCCTAACTCACAGTAGCGATTCTTGTGTCTTTCAAATGTGGCAAATTAGTTAAGCCAGCCATGTTCTCTGTCAAAGCTGACAAACTATTTATGGAGTTTGTTTTAGATGGATAGGAGGCAGAAAGTTAATTGGTATGGTCTCATCAAGCCAATGAATTTTTCCCAATAGCCGTTAGAATGATCCCTGCGATGAGCACAGGCACTATTTTTCCCCTTGCACCCCATTGTTGTTCAGTGTCCTCCTGAGAGTGGATCTAAGAACATTAACAAAAGCAAAAAGCCAATGTGACAGAGACTTTCAATAGCTTAGAAGAGACCTGGAGCTTCTTGTGACCTCCTTTGTGACTATTACACACTTTGTTCTTGGAGTGATCCTTGATGTTTGATCAAGTATGACCGTGGATTGGTGGGATCTAAATTTTTAATTGTGTAACATTTTCCAACCTGGGTTCAAACTTTGAAGTGCCACTATATAGGGAAGGAAGAAAAAATGGGCACCCAGTGAAAACCTAGGCCAACATGAGAAGAACATACCAAATTCCACAGGGACTGGAGCGACATTATATTCTTGTACTGTAATCATTTAATAAATTCATAGATCGGCAACATATTCTATGTAAAAAGTTTAAGCTGTTTTAGCTCTGTAGAGGTAACTACTCATAACCATTCAAATGTGTAAGATATGGAAGGTGTTAAAGCAACAACATCATGCCCACTGGTACTATGAAGGATTTTTAAATATGTCTTGCATGTAAAAACAGGGTAATGGAGCAACCTCAGATAGACAAGCAGAGAGTGTGAGTGCATTTGTTATTGCAATGTTCATCACAAGCATTATTCACCCACTCTCGTACTGTGACTCTTTTTCTGTGAGGTGCTCACAAAGAAATGCAGCACAGCACACTGATAAGCTGCTGGCTGTTTAGATAATGACTTGTCTGACAAGCTTTGTAATTAAAGAAGCATAATGTTGGGGAAGCTCCTTTAAACTTGAAGTTATCTAGCTAAATAAATTCAAAACAAGCCATCATGGCATTCTGTACTGTGTTCTGCAAAATATAGCCATTTTTATTTCTAATATAAAATCTAGAATTAGTTATTTCAACATAAATAAAACACAGTTTCTTCATTTTTGCTTCATGTCATTTGTGTAAACATATGGTTTTTTTTAAATGGGACATATTTTAAGCAGCTATGCAAACAGTGCACAAGACCATGGTCCTTGCCTTAGATCTAAATGTTTTCATATTGTTGTTAAAGTCGCTGGATGGTTTTATTTGTTCAGTAGCAGTCAAGTTCTCTGTTTAGTTTAAGTAACTGCCAATTACTACCTGTAGGATGTTTTCCCGGTGTCTTTGTATGTTTTATCCCACAATCCAAAGACCTGGATGTGTGGGTGGGTGAGTGGGTGAGTGAGTGTGTGTGTCCTGCAAATGATTGGTACACTGTCTAGGGATGCTAGCCATGTACACTGCACACAAAAACTAGGAGATATTTTGTTGTGGGGTATTTCATTTTGAAAACGAAAATATTCCAAATTTGAATTTCAAAATAAAATATCCCCTAATTTTTGTGATCAGTTTATTTGATATTGTTTGTTGTTTTTGACTAGCATGAGTTAAACCGGGTAAAGTAAGGAATTTAATGAAGTATATAAACCACACATTTTGATTTAGCTGCTATGTTGTCACAATGTTGCATGGTTGCAAAATAGAGGAAAGTTTAAGTTAAGTTGAACTAACACACTGTATCTGCATAAATATGGGATTAAACATATTGTCATTTTATTTGAATAAATTCAATAAATTTGTTTGCTTATTTCTTCAGATTTGTGTGATAAAGCAAATATGCATTTTTTTTCAACTTAACATTGTATACCACAAACTAAAATTTGTTTTCGATGGTTTTAACACATTTCAAAACAAACTAAGATCTGGACTGTCTAATGTATGACTGTCTAATGTATGACAACTCAGTGAGTTGTTATGCTTCTTCTAAAGAAAAAATGTTTAAAATCCTTTTGCTCTGTGGTAAAATTAATTATCATCCTGAATACGGAAAAAAACATCATCAACAAAACTAGTATCTATTAATTTTTCATTTTAATACTACCATGTTTCACAAATAGGAAATATTTGTATGCTTCAATGCTTCCAGACATAAAGCTTCTTGTTTAAACCAACAGTTCTATTTTGGTCTCATCTTTTCACAAGGCATTTTCTCTAGCCTGGCTTTTCCACATGATCTTTAGCAAACTGCAGACGTTCTGTAATGTTATTTTGGGAGAGGAATGGCTTTCTCCAAAGCACCTGGAATAAAGAAAGCAAGTAAAAATACATTTTGTATTGATACATTTATCAGTGGGATTGGTTTAATAAGTAAATAATGGGCATGTGGTTTAACATATGAACATATTCCGTTTTTGCCTTTTAATTAGTTATGCTGTGCATCTTCTGCCGAGTCATCTTCTGTTTTTTTAATACCAACTTTTACCATTTACTTTTTTGCGGCATGTATAGACTCAACAAACACTCTTTGCTCTGAGGTGCTATTCAGGGATTGCCACCACTTCCTGCCTTTTGTGGTGCTCTCGGTCAACCTTCAATAGCCTTTGTCATGCTAAATGCATGCTTACTACTTCCTCTTAAATGTCACAGTAAAACAAAGAGCAGTATTAAAGAGATAGCTTTTAAAGAAGGAAACCTCAAGGGAAACTGTCACAGAGGGGTTACTTTGGTGCAGGCTGTATTATCTACATTGTATTTATCACAGTATTTATGTACTCTTCCCAGCGGTGATATGGTAGTTTCTAGGTTGATATTAGTGGATCAGAGGGAGCTTGTGCAACCCCAAGTGCAAAATGTTGGTACAGTATGGAAAATGCTAATAAAAACCAAAAAGTGACTTTTACCCTGTACTGTATTGATAAAAACATCACAATATTAATGGATAAATGGAGCACATTCCAAAAATGCTTGGAACAGTCAAAAATTTACAATTGTCTAACAGCACCTTTACTGTTAATAACATTGCATAGTTATTAGGCCTGGGCCTCTGTCCCAACTTTCTAGAAATGTGTTGCAGATCTCAATTGCAAAATACATATATCTTATTTTAATTTTGTCTTTATATGCTTTTTGTTTAAATACAATTTAATCAAATCCAAAGTATTTCATTTAATATTTAAAAATCCATTTCAATACACTTAATTTGTGTTTCATTGGTCATACTTACCTTTTAGGAACAGGGGTTGGTAATTGGTACAAGTATAAACTGTAGTTTATTTTATTCCATGTACAATTTGTATTTGTTGTCTATAGTCCTTCCACTGTTTTGTACACTGTTTTGTATGGAACCCATCCTTTATGGAACCTACCTTGTGTGAAGGGATTTCCTTGTGAATAGAACTGTCTTTTGATGTAAAATCTAATTGAGGGGACATTTAGCTAATGCTTAAATGTTTGCATGTTGTGGGATTACATCATATGACAATTACATCATACTTTTTTGTTTGTACTTATCATCAAAGTTCTGACAACACATACATTTAAGTAATGTTTTAACACCCTTTATCATTACTTACCCAATGTTAAAATCCTTGACTAAGTAAGAAATAATTAAATTATTTTTTGTTAAATTTAATTAATTTGACACCTTAATGTATATGCACTTGAATTATCCTGTCTACTTCACAAATGTATCTGGTGACTGATAAATCACATTTTTCAAAAACTATTCTGTTTTACCATTTTTAGCACATTTTCTTAATGACCAAAACAATGTGGATATTTTGTTTTAAATTGTGATATGTTTAACATGCCCACTTTTGTAGCTGTGTTGAATGCTACAAGGGATAGTCATGCTAATTAGTTAGCATTTTCTAAATCTACTGTTAGACTAATGTTAGTTGAAAATGGGTAATTGTATGATTTTGTTTTGTATGATCATATGATTTGCATTGCTTTAATATAATGTTAGTGATCAAATTGAATATTGAACTGGTAAGTATATCTTCCAATGTTGCAGAAGCAAAGAAGAAGAAGACAAGCATTAAAATGATACTAATAGTCAACATTATACACTAAAACTAAAAGTTACTAACAAAAGTTAACATTATACATGACATATTGGGGCTTGCTAAGTTTTGTTTTGTGATGCAATTAGGAATTTTGCTTTGCACATTGCTAATATTAAAGTTCTTAATGCCACACTGCAAAGATTTGTGATGGTGTTTATTAGTTTATACACTGCTCACAAAAATTAGGGGATATTTTTGGAGGCAGTATATTATTGTGGAACATTGTATGTTCTTTTATTACCACAAATTACACTTTTAATAATTTAAATTAGTTAATTAAACAATCAGTAAGAAATATAGCTTGCTTTACGCAAAAATCTCCTTAAAAGTTTAATGGTAAAGATAACATACATAAGTAGTTGACTCAATAATGCACTAAGTATTCCTTTATCAAAAAGTATAATTTTATTCTTCCATTTTCCATTCCGTTTTTATTCTGCCATACAAGTCTCAATTGTATATTTGTGCATTGAGTACTATGCTGTTGTATTCCTAAATATGCAAAATATTTTGTTTTATTGGCTGATATTTGGTATGTTTGACTTCATTTATAAAGACAGTGATTACTGTGAACAACTGTTCACATTAACAGTTACTAAAGCTTGTGTTACTTAGCAATACATATGGTATGGCTAAAAAGCTAATTAGCCATACCTAGAATGCTCTGTTGTTTCAAGTAAACATGAAGTGATATATTATGGACCTTGCCAGAAAGCATAAAGCAAATGGAACAATGATTCTAAAATTGTTTGTTTAATTATTGTTTTTCTGTCAGTGAAACTGAATGCTGAATGCTGTACTCTCAAACGGCCATAGGTACATATGAATGTGGAGTATGGTTTAAAAGCTAATTAGCCATACATAGAATGTTGTGTTTAATTAACCCATTTACACTGTCACATTTACACTAACACATTTACATTGTCATGACTGAAATTGATTAAAGGAAATTGTTACCTTTTTTTTTCTTTGTTTTTCCTGTTGAGCCAATGACTGTTTTTGAGTGTAGTTAAAGACATTTTTATTCAAACAGCCTTTTTAATTAATTAGGTAATAAAGTATAATTTAAACAACAGTTTGCTTGATATTATTCTGGTATGCTTGTTGCTGTCAAAATTCTATTTTAAAGTTATTTGCATCCAGCTGTTAGCTTGTCCAGTGTGACCTATCCAGCTAGTTGGGGTACAAAATCTTATCATCAAGCTGCTTTTTGCATTGGCTTTCTCCTACAGTTTACTCATTTCAAAATAGCTACTGTAGCCTGGCCTTAGGTATTTATAAGTACAATGCCCAGAAAAGGACAGGTGACATTTCTGAGCTATATTCCCACCTTATGCCCAGTGTTGATCTGACAAATATGTTACTCAAATGAATGCATAAATATAAATGTGAAGTTTATGATAAGTGAAAATCATGCATTCTAATCATGCCTAACAACCATACGGAATTATGTTCAGTGCTCAGTTTTCTTCTTAAAAGCATATATTTGTTTGCAAATAGCAGATAAGAAATGCAGCACATTTGTTTAATGAGTAGTTCTATTTTATTTCGGACAGATTTGAGCTTGCATTGAACTGCTGCTGCAATGCAGATGTTAAACTTTTTGGAAAACACGGATTGCACCTTTGTGAACAGATGGTAAGCTTTAAAGCTAAAAAGAGAAAATAGATTTAAATAACTGCCATTATAATATATTATGTTAGAATTTACTTCATTGCATACTAAATTAACAACATACCCCTGCCAACCACTTCAGCAGTGTATAGCTGTGTTTCCGATGGTCTAATTATAAACCACTCTCACAATACTCAGCATTGCACTAACATCAGCTTTTGTACAATTGTGCCAATACTTTTTAAGTTTCATTATTCAGACCAATATTATCGTCACAGTATAGAGTAGCTATTTGAGTATTAAAATTTTTAGTTCACTGCATGGCCAAAGCATCAGGTATTTTCAATTTTAAAGGTTGCACAATGATATTGGGCACTTTTTTATGGCTTAGTTCTTTCAATGTTTCTCATTTTTTTTCCATTTATGAAGTTGTTTTTTACCACTGTGGCTTTACTCTTGCTAAATGGGGCTGTGGACCTAGATGTTTAAAAAGCTAATTTGAGACAATGTTATATAGTTTGAAAGCTCTACTCAGCGCGTAATTTGAGCTGGATTTTGACTGAACAAGATCTGGTACAGATGGTGGTCACAATTAAAAACTTTAATTTAACACAGCAGAATTAAATCCCTATGAGGAAAAATCATAAAATAAATTTTAGAGTTTAATTAAAACGTCTATAGTTTCAGTATGTGTCTAAAGTTTCATATGGCAATTATTGTCTCCAATTGATATCCTGTTTGGGGTATTGTATCGTTTTTATGAGATGTAATGTGTTATGAGTAAAGGTCCAACATTGGTATCAGTGTCGTTTTCAGGCTCACTGCACGTTTCACAACAAATGTGAGGACTCTATACTGACTGTTAAGAAACTGTAGCGCATGCTACTGTTAATTTAGTATTGCATTAATTTCCATTTACTCATGTACATTCATTTAAATCTACAACTTCTGACAACTGACCATGCCATATTTTAATGACATCCTTAATACACTTTAGATTTTAAGTTATGGTATTAATTAAAGCTTTTTTTTCACAAAAAAGTGTGGAAGGTGACATGTAACTATTCTAGACCAGAATGAAATTGCTACTAATGTTATACTATGGACATTTTAAACCCCTGATCTATGTAATATTACTGCACGTTGTAATACAGTATATATTTGTGCACCTGTCACTGCACTCCCTGACCAAGGTGGGTTGATTAACCTGTCAAAAAAATTCCCAAATAAGATGCATTCAGCTCTGCTGTATTAAGAATTGTATGGAATGCTAACCTCACCAGTTACACCACGGTAAAAAATGAAGTCATGTGTACAAGTCGCTTAGTAACGCCAGGCTCAATGTAATAAAAACTTTGTGTCTTGTAAAAACACAATAATCCGATCTATACGGCATGTACCAAACTACACAGACTACCCAGTGTTGTGTTGGTTTCCCTAATCTTTTCTTATTTAAACAAACATCTGCATATTCACCAGTCAGTCAAGCTCTTGAAGCCGTCCCCCTATGAGAGTCTATATATTTTTATATAGACACTTTTCATGGTTGTGACAACAACAAATTAGACAGTGGCACTTGATTAATATTGCTTTTTGCTAGAGAAAAACAACTGTCCAGACAGGAGTCAAAGCACTGAAAACAAACAGCAATACCTATGTGAATTAAATATTGTTGGGTTTTGCATTGGTCCTAATTTAAAATACCAGGTTGTTGCTTTTCAGAAATTTCTCTTATTAAGGCAAATGTCATAAGATTAGAGGAAGGTCGGATGTCATTTAGAGAAAATGTCAAGACACATCTTTATTTCACATTTGGCCTGCATTATGGATTCACAGTTTTAGCTGTGACAAGCTTTAAAACTAATAAAATTATCTTGTCCTGGAGGCTTCTGTTTTATCTACACTGCTCACAAAGATTAGGGGATATTGAATTTTTGTGAGCAGTGTACATCCAATATGCATGCAGAAAGGTATTATACATTTTTGTACACACTTAACACAATATTAAAATCATTTTAGTGATTTGCACATTTACTATGAGTTAGTTTGTTATCTGTAGTCTGTTTAAATTTTAGTGATTTTAGTCCAGTAGAATCTGCAAACTGCAGTTATGCCACAAGTACACACACACACACACACCTGTTACATTATGCTAAACTACACAAGTTCTACATCTTCCTTAATTAAATTATTTTAAACACATTTCTAAAATACAAATTATATATAATCCACTTATAAAGTGCAAGGTCAAATAGCAGAAAGAAAAGGAAAAAGTAGAACAAAACTTTATTTCACATCTGATATAACTCTGCACTGTACATTTCAGATATAAAAAGAACTACATATATGAAAATAGCACAAGAAATAGACATGGGTTTTAAGAGAGGCCCAAACCTCACATACACCCTCGGTTTTTCAGTCCAAGTCACAACCTGACAAATAGCACATTTCTGAGAGAAGCTAACTCAACACTGGAATTTACTCACAAAATGTTGAAACATGAAAAATACACATAAAATCAATATCAACACAAAGCTAAGCACAAAGGAAATTATGTGCGTTGAGAGGTGGAACTGTGTTTTAATGTTTATTTGAAGGGTTTAGCTAGGACAATTTTTATTTTGCTCTTCTTTTAACACATGCATACCTTCTCATAATGTCCAAGATGTTATAAAATGAAACATTAATCTGTAAACTTGTTAAACTGCATTGTCAATCCCTGATCCCAAGATCCTCTGGCCATATCTATGAAATATGCTTTCTATGGAGAGTCATAATTCAGGATTCATCATAAGGATTTTTTTGGCATTCTGAAATATAATTTTTTTAGGCCTACAGTTACATTTTCTTTAAGCCTAAATTACTTATTTAAGCCTACACTTTGACTTGAATTTTATAATTAAATTGATGGTGGTCTGAATCCAGTATTCCAATCTGGCTATAATGATGATGTGTGCTTTTTAGTCACTTTATCCTGCATAATCTTTCTCTGGCCATTTTCGGTTCCCACAACAGGTTGTTCAATTACAGCCTCCACCTACTTATGCTCTTACTTCCTACCTTTGTCTGGCATTTAACTGCAAACCAGAAAACAGGAGAAACCATTTTGTGGAGTGAAATACCAGAAGTGACGTTCTTGTTATACTGTAGTACTGGTATTGGTCATTATGAAAATGTGACAGAAGAAGTGACGTAGATGAGTGACAAAACATTCTCCCTCCAAACCTTATGTCCAGAAGAACTGATTCAGATTGTAAAAATTATAAGTATATAATTTTATAGTTTGTCTTTTATTCGTTTGTTAGATTGCTAGTTTTAGCACTGCCTGTATGAGCTTATGTTTTCATTTTATTGTTTATATATAGTAGCATTGTATCTGTGTCATTGTAGTGTCCTTTCTGTTTATCACTGTGTTTGCACATATTCAAAGTAAATTAACATCACACTTTGCAAAGGTTTATAGGAGGCTGGTTCCTCAAGGTATTCCTCAAGGTATTCATCCCTCGATGAGTCCGAACACATGTTATGTAGAATAGTGGCATGATTGTTACGTCTTTATTCTGGTCTGCCATTCTGTAATGCTCTGGTAAAGTGGTAAAATGGAAGGAGAATTTACAGTGATAAATAGAGAGGTCACTAGTCTTAATCAGACATACGTTACCCTATACAAACCACCTCAGTACAACATGCCAAGTGCTAACATGAAACACATGGATGGTGCTAATACAACCAATGCTAACAAATAAATGTGCTAACTAGACAGTGTGCTAGTGACTCTACACAATGTGATTATATACACACAAGCCAAGGTAACAAAACAAGGACAGGGACACTAACAACCAACATAAAAATTAACTAAGGACACATACTAACTAAGAAACAGAACTGAGCACAATTAGAAAAAAAATAAATAAATATGGAACACACCAGACAGCGAGAATTCAAGAAGAACACACAGAGAATAGAACTAAGAAGTTAGCAAACCAGAAAATGTATGAAGTTTGGTGTGGCGTGAAATGCCAGACAAAGGCTCAACAGGAAGTGAGGGTATGAATAGGTGAAAAACAGCAGGCTCTAATTGGACAGGCTGCTGTGGCTAAAAAGCACATATCGCCATTATACTGGCTAACTGGAGCTGTACTTGACTATTAAGTGTAAATATGTGGTTTAAATCTTATCTGGAAACAGTCTTAATACCTGATGCATAAATAAGACCAAGCGTAAAGGGGATACACTGGGTGACTCTTTCAGCCATCTTACCATAATCACAGAGAAAGATTAATCAATGGATCCCATTAAGTTTTTTGTGGTATTAGTTTAGGCAGCCTACACTTGTTAAATATAATTTGGATACAGATCAGAACAGATTTTAATGCAGAAATCCAAGAAAATGCAGGAAGTCACAAGGCTGTGTAAAGAATTTGTCATAATTTGCTTAGATTTTAAAGAAACTAAGGAAACAGTTATTTGTGACATTTCCTATTCTAGTAAAGAATTGGCTGCTTCAAATTGTGTACTAGAGACGTGCAGTCAGGACAGGCAGGCCAGTTGGTGCATCTGAATTTTATGGATGATAAGGGCCGTCACGGGCACAGATGTGAATCAGAGCCATTGGAAAATGTAACGGGTCCCACATTGGACCATCCAACATCTTTCCACCAAAGTGATAATGAAAACCGGGCTTAGATTCTACAGCTACACAGAACTCATCCCAAAACACACCATAGAATGGGGAATAAAACATGATTAAAATAGGCTTAGCATGCAGTATTCAATATAAAATAAGAAGAATAACAATTTATTAAATATTTAAGAATTTAATCTCTTTGGGGTTCATATATGGCGTATATATATATATATAAATCTGGCTCTGTCTGTCCAGTGACTCTCCTGCCTTTGATCTTACTGAACATCACTGTCCTGTACATACTGTAATTTAAACCTTTGTCAGTCAACTACAGAGTATTTTTATAAATCAGAAAAAGTCTGAAATTTTAGCCTGAAATATTACTGTACTGTACTTTGTCTGTAGGGGGTTGATAAGATGCCATTACCTTTTTCTCTCGTTCCATCATTTTCTAATCATGGACTGTCTGATTCTAAGGCCAAATTTAAAATAGCATAACTGGATGAAGTTTCTATCCACACTGGATATATGGCTTTAATTCATTTACCAAGCCTTCCAGCATTGTCATTCTATTACAAAATCTCAGCTGGACTGAGTAACACAATCATTTAGATGATACTGGCTCAGTCTGATGGGCTAGCACCACTATTTAATGAACAATGGATAATTATAAAATGCCAAACTGCATAAACGACTGCTATAAGAACAACAGTTGAAACACTTGCAAACTGTTAGCTGAGAAATCACAAAACAGGTCAAATCATGGATCAACACGATCAAAACGTCACAACAAAAGTTCACAATATCTTCATGAAACTTAAGAGGACAATCAGTTTGTCAGCAATTGACCACACATTTCAGATGAATTTAATACATAAACATGGCGCAAGTCCTAGCCTCAAGTAATTATAACCTTCAGAGGACACCTGCCATGTTCTGACAAGCATCATCACGGATATGTCCGCATAACTAACAAATTCTTCAAAGACTTCAGGGATCATTTAATGAGGAAACCCCCATAATGGTAAGGTGAAAGGTAAAATACATTTTGGCAATTTCTATAGCAATAGAAGAGTTTGCTGCCAACATAACAGTGAAATCCACTAAATAGGCCACAAGAGAGCTCAAAGAATATAAAACTGCTGTATTTAGAGAAATGCTACACTTTAAAAAAATAAAATAATACTATATTGCTATTAACCATTACAACAAATTATACTAGTGTTAATTATACTGTGATAATACCTTAATGATAAATGCATGGCAATGGTTTAGTCTATACTACAAAAATGCTTTTAAAAAGATTGCCTTGATATGCATTTTCCTTTGTATGAATCCTTTGGTAATGACCAAAATTGAAAGTAGAAGTTATAATATTATTTCTAATATGGATCATCTTACACTAAGTCTGTGCTGGTGACCCTAAGGCAACTCAGTAGCAAGTTTTATTGTGAAAAACAGTTTGCTTATGAACACAGTGGTAGTATGGTTACTGGTAAAATAATTCTGGGATGTATGTAACACAAAGTATTATTTTTTGTATTATTAATCAAAGAATCATATTTGGATTGAAAGGGTTGTTAAATAATTACTGTGGAAAATATTAACACAACTGCTAGTTCTGACAACAGCCCAGAGATAACAACGTAGCCAAGGGAGTATATGATCTATTATATCATGCAATCATTATTTTAACTTATAAATAAATCAATTTTTTTACCCTTCTGTTTTGGAAAAATCTTTATTATAACACTATAAATGTAGTCCA
>JAUZSU010177780.1:0-12736 GCA_034780255.1 Parotocinclus maculicauda | reverse complement strand
TAAGGCTGTAACGTAACAAAATGTGGAAAAAGTGAAGCGCTGTGAATACTTTCCGGATGCACTGTATATACACTGCTCACAGAAATAAAACATTACAGTGTGTGTATAATGCATATGTGCACATTCAAACTCTCAGTGACCAGTATGAGAAACTGTGAGTGATAACACTAAATTTAACACACCTGTTCCCCATTCTCACCTGAGACCTTGTAATTTTAATGAGTCACATGGTATCAGGGAGAGAAACGGGCTAATTGGGCATTAACTTTTCTGTAAAGGAGTAAATGGTAATGATACTGAATAGGTGTACTCCATAATCAGGTGGAATATATGATTAAATAACATTTCCAGACATTAGAATGTTACTCTACTCATGGCAGACACGTCATTTCAATTTGTTACGACATCAACTGTTACCTTTCAGAATTCAATACAGAAATCATGGCTGTTGCAATAGTAAAGACAAAGTTGGGGACAATAATATTTTGCTTAAAGATATACCAAAGATATACAGATATGTTAAAAAAAAAATTTTTTACTGAAAAGACATTCACTTTTTTATCATTTTATGGGCGCAGATTCGTTTTAAAGTCTGGGTTGGGGCCAACAGCCAAATTAGCAAAATGTTCAAACAAACACTGCTTATGAAATACATTATTTCATTATGGGATATTTCATATTTAAGTATCTCCTAATTTATGTGAGCAGTATGTTAGTGATTGTGATGCATTTTTGATGATGCTAGAACATTTTAATGCCTAAGCTATGTAATTTGTAAAAAAAAAATAAATCTAACAGTAATTAATAATCTAGGGTTGTATAAATTCCCATGATAAAGTCACCCTTTTATAATATATTTTGAAATTTACAGCTCACAAAAATGAGGGATCTACCCCACAATTAAATATTCCATAATTAAATATCCCCTAATTTTTGTTAGCAGTGTATTTCTAACACTTCATTCTTATAGAAGTTTAATTTAGCAATGAAAAAATCAACATCACTAGCATTCCCACACAATGTGTGTAACATTAGATGACATAAATAAATAGTAACACTTCAGTTTTAGGTTTGGTAGAAGAAAATAAAAAATGAAAAAGAAAAAAAAAACCAACAGTCACGGTTTAGAAAGGTAAAAGTTTATTAGCCAGTTGAAAATTCCAGAAACAATGTGGAAAAACCCACATCAGTAAAATAAGAAAAAGGCGTAGTGGTGAAGGGATGAATGCATTTTTGTGACTGCTTATATACACTATACAAAGCGGAGTAAAAATTAAATCATGAATCCACCTTATTAAATGGTCTTATAAAAATGATTTATGCTACGCCTGGCAAACATTATGGAATCACCACACAAAGAATGTTTATCCAGTTTTGTAGTAATTATGTAGTATTTGTTTAATAATTTAATGTTTAAACATTCTGGTTTTGTGAAGCGTACCTCAACCCAATTGAATTATTTTAATTAATAGAATATTTGTACAACATCAAGGTGATGAACAAATTATGGAATCACTCCATTACGCAATGTGATCTGAATTTCTAAAACAATACCAGCACAAGTCTAAAAATGCAAACTACAGTAAAGTAGACTATGAAAATGAGTGTGGGCTAATTGTAAGAAAACATGGCTCCAACAAGACAGTCATCATTTGACACAATGGAAAGGATTTCAACCAATCTCTTTCAAGAAAGAAATCCAACAGAGTATAGCAAAAGATGCAGAATGTTCCAGGCAGCTGAGTATAGAATCTGGGGCATACCAGAGAGGTACATCAAAGCGTAAACAGGAATAAATGTTTGTGACATAACTGTAAGAATGTTGGTACATTAACTGGGATTTACATACAGAATCGCCAAATAAGAACCAGCTCTAACACCTAAAGAAATCAACAATACAGTGGGCTAAAGAAAAACAATCACAAGTGTGGATAATGGTGAAAATGATATTCATCAAAGAATTAAAAATCTGCAAGATGATGATGATGCTGAGATTTTCACCTGGTGCCATTCTAAGGAACATATAAAGATGATATCTTAAAGAAAACGATCGAATTTCACTAGTAATTTCTAATATGGGGTAGAATGTCAGAAAAAGGACCAGAGAAAATGGCAATTATTAACAGTCAATGCTCAGAATTACACTGAGAATTTTGAATCCTTTTTTTAAAAATAGTAAAGTTTGGTGATGATGAAAATGTTTTTCAAGATAATATGCCTTGAAACACAGCAATGTGTGTCAAAGCTTTTTCCTCAGGAAGGCAACAGTAACCAGAGAAATACAGATCTTATTCTTAGGACTGTGGTAGCCTAGTGGTTAAGGTACTGGACTATGGACCTAAAGGTCCAGGGTTCAAATTTCACCTCTGCCACAGTTGGGCCCCTGAGCAAGGCCCTTGATTGGATTGTAAGACTGCATTAATTGTAAGTCACTCCAGATAAGGATGTCTGCTAAATGCTGTTAATGTAAATGGTTTCAGACTTAAATTAAATTGGTCTATGATGAGGTTCCATCCTACAAAAGCTGATCGGTAAACTTCACTCCAGAAAAAGCTTAATGTAGAATTGCTTTCATTAGAAAAAGAAATTAGTCTATAAAAAAAGACTGAGAAGAAGTACTAGCTGCAATTAACTGGTTGATTTTTCCCCTCTACCTGATCTGTAAAATATCTGCTATTGATGAATGTAACCAAACTGAATTTGTTTGAGGTATGCTTGATGAATCCAGACTGTTCAAAAGAAAACTCTTTAGTGTCAAATCTGTAGTTGCTTAATTTAAAAAGAAGTAAAACAGATGGGAGACATCCTCCAAGTATGGTGATCCCATAATGTTTGTCTGCGTAGAAGAATTGGTAATACACATTTAAAATACATTGTACAGTGTCAAACTGTCCATTGACAAGAAATTTCAGAAATATTTACATACAATAACGTGCAGTACATAAGACATCAGGATTCATACAAAGTACAAAAAAAGCTTTGTAATAAATACAATTACAGGAATGCAATCGGACAATCATATTGCAAGTTCTTATTCCTTGGTAGTGTCATTTTTGCCAGAATACAATACAATGAATTGTGCATTGGCCAGTTCCACTGTGAAAACTGACCAGACTTTCTCTTAAATGCATGTTTCACCTTAAGCTATTATCTCTTTTAATGTAGCATGGCACACAATCACAACGCACCATACTTAAATCTGTTGTGAGGTTAGGTCATCTCAGGTTAAAGACTGGTGTTAAAACTGTTACCAAAACAATAAAGATCAAAGAGGGGAGAAACTGGCTCAAATAAGTTATTATACTGTACTACTGTAATAAACAACACACTGACAGGGCAGTTCTTATGCTGTCCCATAGAAAATAAACAGTCAGGGTACTAACAGGGCACTGTGGGTGTACATTTGAGATATATTCACCTAAAACTACACATACAGCTCTGAACGAAATTAAGTGACCACTTAAAATTTCTTGAAAATCAACGTATCTAAATGTACAACAGCAATTCCATTCCATTATCCAATGAATTCTAAACCAGACACACCTAATTCTACTTAAGGAGCTACTGATAAGGTTTACACCTGAACCAAATTCTATTCATTAAGTACAAGTAAATCTTAATTTCTGAACTTTTCTAAGTAATAACAAAAATTAAATATCAACCCCTTTTCGTTTTATTGTTAATCAAGATCTGAAAACACTGCTTGTTATTTTGACAAGTTGTCATTAACAGTGAATAAATGCTCTTGTTTATGCTGCAAATGAATACTGTAATTTTGGAATTTGTCAGAGGTTTATAAAATAAAACTAAAATGTTCCATCTCAAACACATACAGTACCTACAAATAGTAAAACCAGTGAAAGTTCTAAGACTGTAGTGGCCTCGGTTTTTTCCAGAGCTGTACATGGTTTTGTCTTTTAAAGCTTATAATAATGAAATCTACGGCAGCTAAACATTGCATCCATGGTTTTGCAAAAATGACATTTAAAACAATAAACAATTATTTAATCTAAATATCTAAACACTGAGGCCAATCTCAGGTATGTTTTTTTAGTTCCCCAGATTTAAGCTACAATCCTCAATATTTTATTACATTTTAGGCCTGTAAGCAAGTTGCAGGGTAAAACAGCATTAAACGTATTAAATACAATATTATTAAATAAGCAATATAATGAAGAAAAGAATTTCAAAACTTCAGCGTGCTCTGGGGTCACACAGGCCAAACCTCTAAGCTGACAAAATCAAGCCTACAACTTTGAATTGAAAATGACAGACATTCGTGATTCAAGCTTTCAGTTCTTTGTAGAGGAGTTCCCCTGTCACATTACACATCCTCAAAACATAAAACGTAAATATAATGTCTTGGCAAATGAAATGAATGAATGTTTAATTCTTTTACCATATGGTTTTAAATTCCATGCTCTAAAAATGCAGAAATGTGACCAGTGTTTCCTGTTAGAGTTGTGTAAGATGAGAAACGTTCCACAATTTCGTAAACTCTTGATTATGTGCTTGAAATAGCAAGGCTGATCTCACCGAATGAAATTCTATAATGGTACAGCTCCAGCTACTCCTCTGCTGTCCTTCACATACAAACATTCTTTGTAAGTTCCTATTATATTGTCTGAGTAAAGTAAATATGTGATGAAAGCCTGCTTTCACATGATGACCTTAAGGTTTCATTTTAATAGCAGACAGCAAAAACCCAAGACATTTCTATTTTTTTCTGGCTAACTTTTAGCTGTTAACAAATATCCATTCATTTTCATTTATTATTCCATTCCAAAAAATTTAATGAGGGCAATTCAGGGCTAGTAATGAAGCAAAAAAAAAAAAAAAAAAAAATAAAACTATAGAATGTTGTGATTTAAATCAAATAATTGCAATCATAATGTGTCACAAAAGCAGCAAGAAAAACACTGATCTACAAAAGATGTGCAGAGGATCTCCAGAAAAAAACAATGTTCCCAAGAACCATTTGTTCAAATTTGATTTGATTTGGCATCGTCTTGTTGACAAATGCATGGACATCACTGGAAAAGATGATGTCTCGGGCCTCCATGTAAGCTTATGTAGGCAGCTTTTTTTGTCTGCATTAATGCAGCCATCACAGAATTGCTAAGAGCACCAGCAAAAGGCCAATACCATTAAAGACTCTGGCTTTTGGTCTTGTAGCATATAACAGAACGGTCCTTTTCATCTTTGGTCTGGAACACGTGGTGACCATTTTAAAAATAAATAAATAATTAAATAAAAAAATATTTAAAAAATAAAATTGAAAACTGAGTTGTCTGACCATGATACTATACACGGTGTAATGCCCAGAGAATCCAATACCACATCTTATTTTTAATGCACATTGACGTTGTAGGTGGCATTTGTGAATGTAATCCCTTGCCATGTGGTTCTAGCAGCTATTGAGAAATCATGGGTCTTAGTGTAGTGCTGTCTGAGAAATCAAAGATCATCAGTTTAGGCTTGTAACTTTTATGAACTGAAATTCCTCCTTGAATTGTTTAATCACATTATGCACTGTAGGAAACAGAACATGCAAATCCATTCCGGTATTTCTCTGAGGAACATTATTTTAAACGCCATCATCATCATCAATAATTTTCTCATGCATGTTGACAAATTTGAGGTCCTCTGCCCACCTTTCGTCCTTAAAGATTTTTTTGTAGATACTGCTTTTGTACCAAATGATGATTACAATCGCCTGTTTACATCATTATTTAGCTTTTTACCTCTTTGAAAGCATCAAGTTGCCCTGACTCAACTTTTTGGGAAATTTGTTGCAGGTATGAAATGTAGGCATGTACTGATGTTAACAAAGAAAATTATGTTTACTGGACAAAACATGAAATATCTTGGATTCATAGTGTCTGGAATGAAATAAAAGTCACTTGCTTTTATTAGCATTTTTCCATACTATCGCAACTTATTCCTGATTTGGGGTTATATAAATAAAGAGAATAATTATTGTTTAAAAAACATTCAATACAATGCAGTTGGGAATAGTGATGCTAGAATTAACAAGATTTAATCAGCTCATTCACTCTTTAGTGTTGAAAATAAAAATAAAAACAAGATGAATATTTAATTAAGAAACTATAAATACAAGACCACAACTAGAGAAGTGTGTGGCCATAGCAATACAACAACTCCATCAAAAAGGAGAATCCATGCCTGTTACAGCATAGCAAACTGTACTCTCATACTCCTTCAGACAGTGGGACTCATGATAAAGCCCAACTCTGCACCATATAAATGCTTCTGTATTGGCTGAACATGCTCCCAAACTGCACTTGTTACAACAGTTCAGCAGGAAAAAAAAATACTTTCATGGTACAGTTCAATCATCCGAGCTGAGCCGTCAATAGAACAGTCTTTGAAAAGAGTATTTACACTGTGA
Source organism: Parotocinclus maculicauda (assembly GCA_034780255.1). NCBI lineage: Eukaryota > Metazoa > Chordata > Actinopteri > Siluriformes > Loricariidae > Parotocinclus > Parotocinclus maculicauda. The sequence goes on along the minus strand of JAUZSU010177780.1, from coordinate 6,324 downwards.
CAGTAGAAAGTATGATGCACTCAGACCAAAAAAATGTAAAAGAAAAAAAAACAAAAATCACACCTTTTGTGCAAAGTAATGCTTATCTAACAAAATGTGGACGACGTTGTGATTTGTTTCTATATAATGTAGGCGTACATTACTTCACAAGGCAAGCAACAGGTGGGAAACACTCAAAGCAAATAGGAGGATACCAAAAATACAAAATCGAGCATTTTTAGATAAGGTAAAATAAGTGAGAATACACTGTAATAATAACTGTTCAGCATCACACTGAAATGGCCACTTGGCAGAATCTAGAGGTGTATAGAGTTACGGTAATTTCTGTATCCAGCAGAAATTAGAAGGCTTCCATAACAATGAAAGTTAATAGAGTGAACACTGCATGCTGAGAAAGTAATAGCAAATATAAACATGTTAAATGATTTGTTAGTTTGGAGAGAATACATATTGCTTCGTAAAAGCACTTTAGTTCTTTACAAGAAGGACGTAAACACAAATGTGGCCTAATATGTACACAACTATGTACAAGCATACAGTACATCAATGGATTGAAGGACAACTGAAGCATTAAAACAACACAACCATCCCTTGATGAATCTACACTGTCGATTGGTCCATATAAAAGATTCGAAAGGTTTGTAACAGAAAAAGCTCAGCACATACATACATATTCAAACGTATACACATTCAAATACATACACAAAAATAAGCATAAAACAATGACGCACGTTAACAAACAAACCAAATGAACAAAAAAAAAGCTTCACTAAATGCAGAAAATGGTACTTTAAAGGCAGTGTGTTGTCCATATATTCAAACATCTCATAGCTACAAAGAGAGCAAAAAGGCAAACAAAACAAATACATTCACCAAAAAATCTATAAATATTAGCATCAAGCGTAACTTGTTTAAACATGATACAATGCTTTGGGAAAAAAAAAATCTGCCCCATTAAATGGTATAAAAGCATAAAGGTCACACTGCATTCTCTGGCAGTACTCTGTCTATGATTACTTAACATCGATGTACAAGGTGTAAAGAGTAGAGTACACCACCAAAACTAAAACAGGAGTAACCGATCACTGGCCGTGGTCAGCATAAGTTTTTATTCCACTGAGAATTTACTGGAACTCTCTCTCCAACAACCCGTGTCTAAATAAACAAACATCAATAATACATGCAGATTCCAGCAATGCTTTCTTTTCTTGTGATAAACCCATCAGACAGTTAACACTGTCTGACTTCTGTCTAACATCTGGTATGATTGTGCCAATCATAAAAAACAAAAGTTCACAAAAAACAAACGCAATGCAAAAGTCAGAACTTCACTTTCTGAAGAGAATTTGGAGAAAACCGCCAGTCTGTTTTCTCACTGTATGCATACAATTGTAAAGAGGAACTATATAAAAGTGAGTGCATGTGTGTAGGAGTGGGATGAAGAAAGCCTAGAGCCCAGCAATGTGAAGTGTGTAACTAAAGAGTGACTAAAGATCACCGAGAAGGTTTGTAGCTCAAAAATGGAGTTATAGCAGCATACCCTGTGTTTGGAGAAAACAAGAAGAGTGTTGCTTCCACTCCTTCCCCACAGGAAGAGAAGGCTTATTCATCTCATCAGTGGATGTAACTTGGCTTTAGTTTCATCAAATCTTCATTCCAGTTTTACTACAAAATAGTAAAAAGTTCATTTTAGTTACATACAGACTTGCCATAGTTAAACATGAAGCCCACTGGTTTAAATAAACAGCAACTCCCAAATCTCTTCCTGGAAATAAAGATAGTAAGTTTGTCACAAATATGAAACTGCACTTCATGTTGTTTCTCCACTTACTGCCCATTTGATCAGTTTCCCTTCCCTACATAAGTTCTACAATTATAGACTGTAGCCCATAAGCGCATTTGTACCAGAAATGCGTTTTCAAACACGCAGTTCAAAAACAGTGCTGTTAATTACTTTGATGATTACAATACATTTTAAAGTAATTTTGAGATCCATTTCCCAGAAATGTTGTCCAAGTAAGAAATATGTTTTCCCTCAACCAACTTGCTCTCTGAAACTCTGAAATACATGTGCATTTTATTGAGTGACAATGATGTTCGCCATTAATCGTAATAAGACTTACAAAACAAATATTGGTCTCTGGGATGATGTCTTCGAGAGAAATGGCGTCTTCATTACCCATCTCTTCATCGGAAATGTCAGCTTCTATTTGCTCATCCGATACATTAGGTTCCTCACTGAGAGACAACCAGAATGTCAAATGTTATTCAGTATTAATAATTGCTCCTAGAAAATAACATGTCATGTGCGTAGGTTTACCTGAGGAAGATACTGTTTTCAGGCTCTGTGTTTGCAGATTTGTGCACCTCCACCCCTACTGACCTGAAAAAGTAATATTACATAGTTACAGACAAAAATACCAGATACCAAAACAATGAATAAAACAAAGAAGCAAGTCCTTTCAGTACCTGAACGATGGCACTGAGGGATTGGACAAGTTAACGGCTGCAAATTCACTGGACACTCCCTCCAGGGGAAGTGTCCTTGGAAGTAGGTCGGGTCTGCCTAGCTGAATACCTGAAAGTCAAAAAAAACAAACAAAAGTTAAGATAATGATTTGAGTTTTAAAAAGACAAATATTTATTCTGTTCCATCGTTATTTCCTTCTTACCGCTTTCTCCATCAGTTTCAGACTGGTTGAAATGAGGATAGTAGACCAAGCGGGGATCAGGCAATGTGTGGCTGCTAGACTGGGCATTCGTGGCAGTAGTGCCCATCTGCAGTCTTCTGACTACACTCTGACATCCTGCACGACTCTTCTTTGATGGCGATGACTTCACTGGAAACAGAGAGCAACAGCAGCAAATTTGAGTTCCATTGTTTGGCATGAATTTAATTAAGCAAGCATAATATGGCTTACAGACCATATTATGTCCTGAATTGTCTTAACTGGTTGGTTCTGTGTCCCCAAAATGTCCTTTATCTAATGTCAAGATACATCAAAAGCAGCGGAAATTTGTGAACGTGACGACGCCGAAGCAGACGGAAAGTAGGATGTAAGATAGTATGTAGTAAGATGTCTGTAGGATTGTAAGATCTTTGTTTACAAGCATTTTGTGATTTCCTTAATATACTGTTAACATTATATATAATCATCTTGTATGTACAATTCAACCATCAAATGGGTAATACTTTGTTAGGCAGTTTAACAACCACAATATATAGGGATAAGACTATGTGATAGGAGACGATGTGCCTCCAAGGACCTCCCACTAAGGACTCATAATCTATTTTGTTTTATAATTTAGTTTATTTTCAAATTTTTCTATTACTAATTTAAATTTTATTATTAATTTGTTATTTATTTATTAACCTAATTTTGCTATAATTTAATATACCTTTAGTATTTATTTAAATAACATCTAGGCCACCCATGGAGGATGGGTCCCCTGTTGAGTCTTGGTCCTCCCCAGGTTTCTTCCTACCATTTTAGGGAGTTTTTCCTTTCCACTGTCGCCCTGGGCTTGCTCAACTTGGGATTGGCCTTTTAAGACAATGTAATATTGTGAAGCTGCTTTGAGACAATAAATATAATAAATAAATAATAAATAAAATTGAATTGAAATGAACTCCTCTTAGCTTGCAGGTTCTGCACAAAGTGTGGTTTCTCTTGCTGTAGCCCATCGGCTTCAAATTTGGACGAATTTGGTTGTAATCAGAGTTACGGTTACCAGTCTATCGGCTTGAGCCAGTCTGCCCATTCTCTCCTGCCCTTTACAACAGGATGAAATTTCACACACAACTGCTCTCGTGGGATATTTTCTCTTTTGGCTTTACATGAAATCCCAACACCAATGTCATGTTCATAGTCGTCATTCCTTAATTTCCCATCTTGATGTAAACTGGCTTCTTTGTACCAGTGTTCAACTTTACTGGCATTATTTCATTTACTGACATTGCCCATTCCCACATCCTTCTACTCAAGCTTGGTCAGAACAGCTTGTCAGCCAAGCAAGATCCATCTCAAGAACAAGCCAGTCATTGGCACCTTGTCATTGGGAAAGGTTTCCAGACACAGTACCACGACTAAACGTGGAGGTTAAAGGACTAATGTTTATTGTAACGTTTTTCCCTTAAAGCACCATGACTGACAGGAAAGCTGTGATCAAGAATGCCGACATGTCAGAGGACATGCAGCAAGACGCTGTTGACTGTGCAACGCAGGCCATGGAGAAATACAACATAGAGAAAGACATTGCTGCATACATCAAAAAGGTAGTTTTTTTTAATGAAGAAATTAATGCTCAAGTTTGTAAATCTGTTCTGGATTATCTTTTCACCGCACCGGTTTGCTTTATGTCTTTTAAAAAATCCATTGACGTGTTGTGTGGGACAAGACTGGGGTTGTGATTTGACTTTGGGGAGGGGGTAATTGTTCCTTAATCTATGCAGGAGTTTGACAAGAAGTACAACCCGACCTGGCACTGCATCGTGGGAAGGAACTTTGGCAGCTACGTCACCCATGAGACGAAGCACTTCATCTATTTCTACCTGGGCCAGGTGGCCATCCTCCTGTTCAAATCCGGCTGAAGCCCCATCAAGAATGTACAATTTTATTTATTTTTTTGTTCAGTGTGGACCGACATGCACTAGTGGCCGCTGTCCTGTCTAACCACGCGCTACAAATATTACACGAGGCCATACCATGTCAGTGCTGACTGTGCATAACCGCATGGACCATATACCATACTAATCGCGTCTATGTCGCAGTTATGTTGCTCTTCACTAGGCGCCTTGTGTTTATTGGTAAGGTTTTCGTTTCTGGTCCTGGCAGGGTTCTTCATGCCTCAGAGGTGTAAAGACGGGAGTGATGTTTGATCGAATAAAGCAATGCTAAACCCAGTCCAAAAATGCTCAAGTAATTTTTTTCTTGTACGCCATCACGTTGCCATGTGTCATAGCTGTACCGCAGTGGAGGTAAATGATTATCAATTTATAAATATACATTATAAGCGCATTAGTGTTGGACCTTGTTTTCTTGATCTGAGCTCAGATTTGTGTTCATGTCCTTTGTTAGGGAATTTTGCTTGTCTCTGGGGAAGATGGGTTTTGAATGCACAAATTGAGGATTGTACTTTTTTTTGTGAGTGCAGAGTTGAAACAATCATGTAAAACATTAAACTGCAATTGCCATGTTCAATTTGATTGTTTGTCTTTATTTACTGTCCAAGTTACAAGACGGAGAACATATTAAACTCGCACATAGAAAACTGATCAACGTTTTTCTTGCCATTATTTATTTCTCTGCGTTTTATTTCCTAGTTGCAGTGAAGGAGTTTTCTGGCTTGTCTCACTGCCGTCTATTTGCTAAGCCTGTAAAACTATTTGCACCCCAGTCTGGATGTTTCCTCTCAGGTGCACCAGGATTAAAGCTATACTCCTCAATCATTACAAGTTATTTCGGCTTGTTTCTGTCAATTAAATAAAGTTGACACTTCCATGGGCAACACGGGGATTGTTAATGTTTGTTTAACAAAGCTTAGACCATTTTAATGAATGTGTCACTCATTAAAGTAAGACGACAATCGAAATATTGACGCCTCAGACATTTTGTTGGCCTCTTAGAACCTGCAGTAACCAGCGTCAACCACTAGAGGGTGGACTCGCCCCGATCTGTACACTTGTAGGCAATAGGTGGTTTCAACGTTTGGGCCTACTTAACCACCCTGCCTGGAGTTGTGCAAATTTGGGACTCACGGTCTGTTTTTATCATCTTTGTCCTTATTTGATTTGAATTTGGTGCGATTTTTGTCCGCACTGACAATCTTGAGCAGGTTTCAGGCGAGAATGGCACTGTTTAACCTCCACAACTGAACCCTGGTACTTGAGACAGTTGCCTCAGGATCAGGCCTGCAATTTCTTTTACAGCCCTGCGAGTACGATAAGATGTGCTGGAACATGACTTTTATAGCGCCGGTGCTTTTATAAGTTTATTTCTCAGGTTGTAATTGTGATATGTCTCACCGGCATTCCAGGTTTTGTTTCTTTGAATCGTAAACGGTGTTGTCATGGATGGGAAAAGGTTAGTTATACAGTCGTGTGTGTACTTTTACACTATGTATTTAAACCCTAAAGACTTGTGCACTGTGGCGTTTCAAATCAGTCACATATATACTGGTATGGACTTTCTTAATACACAGGATTAGAGATCCCTATTCAGAGCAACCTAAAACCTACGACTGTGGTGGTCCAGGGTTCAAATCCCACCTCTGCCACAGTTGGGTTCCTGAGCAAGGCCCTTAACCCACAATTGCTTGGATTGT